>VDFB02252616.1:1825602-1866651 GCA_007258455.2 Sequoia sempervirens | reverse complement strand
GGAGCCCCACACTCCCAAGGATAGTTCTAGATAGAGTGGCCTATTTGGATATTGTAAGATAGTTGGCAAAATTAGATGCCAAGCACCTCAAAGGGTACAATAACCAATCAATTATGTCGAGTACTCTGTGCTTCGGGGATTTCAAAATTGTTTCTAGTGAAGGATATGAAGAGATTGATAAGAAATTGATACATTATATTTTTCCATAGGGAAATGAAAGAAAGAAATTTGATTTAGAGAAATTTGTTAATAAAGCAAAACTATCACAAGCACTATCTAGGTATGAACATCCATTCTCTATGGACAATATAATAAGGAATTGTGATGAAAATATAACAGCCCAAAGAATGGCCAAATACAATAGGGTCATGATAGCTAAGGCTTGAAAGAAGGAAAAAAATCCTTCATACATAAAAGCATTCAATCATGTACATGATCCTTTAGAAATATTTGAGAAACTAATCAATCATGAGGATGAGCTAACCAGAGATGTGCCTCCTATGGTCTTTGAGACATATGTGGCAACCTGTTCTAGAATGCAGACTGATAATATGAAACCCATCAATTATATACCCTCATAGCCTACTCCATAAGTGAGCTTCTCTTTGGATACTACTATGAGTGAGGAAGGGGATGAAGAAGAAAATGAGGTTGAACAAATAAGTGCACTAACTGTTACACAATATGAGCCTCCCAATGAACAAAGCATTATCAAATTTGAAACATCAAATGAACTCTCTGATGATGTAAGAGTTAGGGCTGGTCAAGAGTTTGTTTCTAACATTGACTTTGTTAAAACTTCAGAGTTAAAGTCATTTGTTTATGATCATAAAGGTAGAGCACTAAGAAAAAGAATGAAAGATATCACTCTTGAACAAGAGGTGACTTATTTGGAAGAACTAAGAAAGGAAGTAGTCCAAGAGCTAGAATCTATCACCCCTGAAAGAGGAAGAGAACTACTTTAGGAGGCTGGGGTCTTGGTCTTACCTGGATGTGACATTAGTTCTGCCATAGTATTTGAGAAATTTAGAAACAAAGGAGATAAGACACTGCACCTAACATAAGAAGCCAGTGATAAAATGTATTCAAGATTAGGTTACAACCTAGATGAAGCTACATTTTTGATTTGGGCACTATACCCTCAAGAAAAGAGACCTACTATTATTAACAATCCATGTTACGTGTTTGGGAATCTCATGGTGCACAAAGTTGGGGATACTAATCCCATTGAGACCACAAAGTTGAACATAAATGTGCAAAATTTAATGAGGCTCAAGTTGAAAATTTGATAAGAGACAATGAAAAACCGAGGAAAGAGATAGCCAATTACAGAGATAAATTAACCTCTTCCTCTAAATTAACCTCTTCCTCTTCATAAAAATTGTATTCTCCATTGGTAGACTATGAAAAGAAAGTATTGGATGCAATTGAAGATGTCATTTATTGGAAAAGTTTCCATGAGAAATTTTAGAAAAGGTGCAATAAAATAGAGACAAAGATCAAAAGCATTAAGTTTGAGATTCTCTCTGAGATGATCAAGAAGAGGTTTGAGAAGGTGATGAAGCAGGCTAATCAATATTGGAAAATCCTCATAAAGGTGCATTCAACCTTTCAAGAGCATGGGAAACTACAGGAGAGGGTGGAAGAAAAGACAGAAAAATTGATCAAGAGGGAAGTCATGAATGAACAAATCCTCCATAGGTATAATGAATTAATCAATTGACATGAGGAATTTTGTGCCAAGATCAAGGCCGAGCTTGATGAATTTGACCAACCATTAGATATCCCATTTCCCATTTTCTTCGATGATGAAGGAGGACTTAAAAAACAAGACCATTGGAAGGACGAGTTGGTTTAGATATTACCGTGAGAACTTGAGGCGGTCAATGATGAGGAGAAAGTACTAGAAAACACTCACAAGTAGCTTGAAGGAATGATGTATATAGAGTAAAACATGATGGATTCTATGCCAAATATTGACACCCACATCTGAGAGGATTATATGAAGCACTTGTCAAAAATGCATCTGTTCATCACTAGAATCGAGGGGGCTCTGAGTATGGAAAAATAGGTTTCGTGTTGAGATTTGTAGGTAGATCAAGCACTTCATCATGGAGAGGAGAAATTTTATAGATCCAGAGAGGTCATGTGTTCTCTAAAATGAATAATAGAGCAAGTGTTGTTGTCTTCTATTGTTTCCTCAACTGACTTCTTTATGTTTAACAAATCAAAATGATTTAAAATTATGAAAAGACACGATCTTTCATGAATGGGCCTGTAGCTTGTTGCTTCCCATATAAAAAGGGGAAACCAAGGCCCAATTTTGTATCATCATTATAATCATTATCATCACCATTAGTAGGAGTATATAGGTTGCATATTCCATCCATCTATTTCCATATCTCAAAGACTTATGTTATTAATGTATATCATTTAAGGCAATATAACAGAGAAGACTGCTTATAATTGGTTATCTATTTTTAGTGTTCAATTGTTGTGTTGTTATTCATGCTTATATGTTTTTGTGCTATCTCCAAAGTGGTTCTTCCAAGTTATTCAATTTATACAAATTTTTAGGATACATTTGCTGTTGATGTGTGGTTGTTTGATTGGGTTCTAGTTAGAGAGAATTAAAGTCCTTTCAGATAATTCATTTTAATTGGTTCCTACTAGGGATTAAAATCCTTTTAAGGTGGTTAATCTAGTTGGTTTCCCTTAAAGCTAAGAATTAAAAATCCTTCCATAACATCACAATAATTTGAGAGAATAACACTGGGATCTACAGAGAAGAGTGTGGTAACTGATCAATTTGCACATGTTTGTACAAGGTGCAAACATCTAACAGTTCCCAATAGTTAGAGTTGAGCTAAAGAGTAGATCCACCTATCCTAAAAATATATCACCATCATCATCATCCACCCATAGACTTCATTCACCCAATAGATTAGGCACTGGTCAGCTTTAGAAAAGCTTTATACAAAATTAACTCACTCATTTGATTCTTGAAATATTTGTAGTAGGAACTAGTCAGTAGCCTTGCATCTACCTCATCCCCATGTGCCATTGTGATTATATTTCCTAAGTTAGAGATCATATTCAATCTTTCAAAATTTCCTTATTACTTAGGTACACCTGTCTAGGTTTAAGAGAGCCTAAAGAGTAGGGGATGATCAATCATATTCGCCCCGTTCGTTAGCCAAAAATTTACTAAGAGACTGGCACCCTCTTAAGGTTCAAAAATCACATTTTTGAGACCTAACAGATTGGCGAATTTGTTGGGGAAAAACTCAAGAGATTTTTTTTTCTAGCCTATCCATTTATAGAGTTAATAAAGTTTCAAATTAGACTGCCACTTTGAACATTAAAAGACTTCGCTGGGAACAAAGATAAAAGGGCTATAAGATTTTCTCACTTTTTATAAAAGTGAGTGGTGACTCTATCAAAAGTTTGTAGGAACGAATGCATGATTGAGAAGTTAAATTACACATAAAGGAGAAAAAACCCCAGATTTCAAAGCATCAAGGAATCCTATGAGATGAATGACAAGAGATCTCTACACTAAGAAAGTCCCAAGAAGAATAATGGTAGGTGGACGGATAAGCATGGGTCTCCCACCTCAAAGGTTGACACAAATAAGAACAAAGTAACATCTAACCAATCAAATGTCATGTGTGGGGATAAGGGGAACTCATTAGAGCAACCCTTTACAATACATACTATTCCTTTCCATAGTGATGAAGTAGACCATTCAATGCCATTTGAGAAAAATAATCTAACTAACAACATTCTCAATTTTAAGTCAGATACACAAAAGGAAAATGAATTCCTTTCATGTGTGGAGGAAGAAAGAATCTAAAGAAAAAATGAGTATGACCATATGATGTCATTATAGGAAGGAGAAGAAAACTAGTATGGATCCATGGATCACTCTTCCCTTGCTGAAAATTATGATGAAATGACTACCCAAGAGTTGGAACATGTGGAAAGGTAGAGAGAGGAGCTTAGGAGGAGACATCAGTTGATCAAAGAGAGTCAAGATTTGAATAAAAAAATGTCTCAATTAAATATCCATGTATCAAAACCACCAAAATATGTCCCTCCCCATAAACAAGGAGGTAACATCAATCCATAGGGGTCATCTCAGGATACAGGTGCTTCGGGTACTTCAAAAGCACTTTACAATATAGTTGGTAACCTAAAGCACCATGCCCAACATAATGCACCACCACAAAGATCCCAACCAAAAAACACCAACAACATTCCACAATCTTACCTACCGCTAGGACAATAATATGTCCCACAATATCAGCATCATGTGCCACAACAAAATATATATTCTCACTAGAACATCTAGCAAAATGTACACCAACCTTAAGATGGGTTCCAATATTAACTGTGTAAGTATGAGTAGATAGTTTGACCTAGCCGGATATCCACTACACCCATACCCCATTGATACCAATTTGAGAAATACCATCCCCAAATTCATGGGGAACAATGCAACTACAACAAAGGAACATGTAAGAAATTTTTATGCTTTCATTCAAGACCTATGCATGGAATAGGAAGATGTTCTTAGGAGGCTATTCATGATGTCCTTGATAGAAGAAGCTAGGGACTGGTTCAACAACCTATTGGATTCCTCAATTACCTCTGTAGAAAACTTCAAAACTCAATTCCTAGAGCAATATGTGAATCAATGTGCTCCTAAATTTTCTTTACATGAGTTGATAAACATTCAAAAACATTAGAATGAATATGTTTTTGACTTTAATAAAAGATTCTCTAAGATCAACAATAAGATACCACATGGATCTAAATTATCTGACTCAACAACTTTAAGCATCTATTTGAGATATTTTGACCCTAAAACATGGTATGAGCTCAAAAATAGACGTCCTAGTATCTTGGATGAAGCACAAAGGGTTGATATAACCATTCAAAACAATAGGAAAGCTACCAGGATAATTGGAAAAAGAGATAACCTTAGGGTCCCACAAAACCCTAGCAAACATCAAAACAGGCAGGAGAACCAGTATAGGAATGAAAGGTGAAGATTACATGGCACGCCCTATGACACCACTTCAAAGGATGGATGAATAGTATGGAAGTCATATTGGAAAGATATACCAGACCCTTTGCAAAAACATGGAGCACATGTAGTGGATACTACACCATGGTGTCCACCCTGTCATAAACCCCATGCCCTTGAACATTGTGTAGTGGCTCAATATTGTTAGGAAGATGAATGGTCACAAGAGCAAGATAGAGATGGCAACACATGAACATGTTAAGATGGAGGTCCCATCAAACAATGATGAATAATCATCTTCTGAGGATGGGTATGATTATGATAGAAAACAAAAAAATGGTGTTAATATGGAGCAAGAAGTGTTCTTTGATTTGGAAGAAAATGTAGGAGAAAAAACCTATGCATACAATACAACTCCACAATTTCAGTTGAGAACACCAACCAAAGAGGAGAAGAGGGCCATCACAAAAAAAGCTATGGCCAAAGCAAAAAGAGAAATACAACTTAAGAAGTAGGCCTGTGAATGAAGACTAGGGAACACCAAGAGGCATGTTTATAGAAGAACAGAGGAATAAGGGGAATGTATCATTTGATCAAAAGAAGGGTGAAACAAAGAAGCCTTAGAAAATTGCTCAAAAGGAGGCTACAAATGTTGAATATGAGAAAAAATCAAATAATGATAAAGTGCAAATAGAAGGGAAAATGGTTGCTAAAATAGAGAAGACAAAGCAAGGGATAACTGCCCCTTCATTTGACATTGCTCAAGCACTAACTCAAATAAAAATGATAGTACCCTTGATGGAGATGATGGAAATTGATGAGTACAGAGACACAACCCTCAAATTGATTTCCAACATTTCTCACAAATAGAGGGATGAAAAGAAGGAGGTGAATGCCATTGAGCATGAAACTACAAGGGCACTAGAGGTATATTTGGGAGACACCCTCACAAAGAATCCCTCCCAAGTGGATCCATTTTACACCACATTGGTGATCAATAACAAGTTAGTAAAAAATTGCATGATTGACTCAGGGGAAACAATCAATATCATGCCTCTGGCTGTCATGAAGGAGCTAGGATTATGGGTAAACACCACCTATGGGAAGTGCTACACCATGGATAACTGATCAGTCCCAGTAGTTGGAGTAATATGGGACGTAGAATTAAAGTTGGCATCATATCCTAAGGCAACATACAAAATAGATATCACTATGGTCAATACTCCTCGTTACTATGGAATGTTATTATCTAGGCAATGGACTACAACAGTAGGTGAAAACGTCTAGCTAGATCTGTCTAATTCCACAATACCTATGAATGGAAGGGAAGTCAAGCTATACATAGAACCTAGATCAAAAAATGTCATCAGAGTCTTTGAACCTAATCAAATGAATTTATTTTGTGATGTAGATCTTGGGAGTTTTAGAATTGAGCATTCAAACCCTGAATTATTGAGCACATACCCAATGGCTAGGGATGTATCTAAAAATGAACACAACATATGGCAGATGTACTTTGATGGGGCTTGTAGTAAAGAAGGGAATGGAGTTAGAATTTTCTTCATTTCACTTGATGGAACAAAATTTAAATACTCATTTCTACTAGCATTCAAGTGTACAAATAATATAGTAGAGTATGAGGCATTTCTATTAAGTATAAACATGGCCATAGAACATGGGATCAGAGTATTAACTATTTTTTGAGATTTGGAACTAGTTTTTTCACAAGTAAGGTCAAAATACTCCACAAAAAACAAGAGGTTGAAGCAATATAGAAATGTAGTATGGGATACTATAGAGCTTTTTGATGCCTTCTCCATTGAATGGGTAGATAGATCAAAAAACATGATGGCTGACTTCTTAGCAAATGTAGCCTTGAAAAGAGATGACATAACCCTAGTAGGTATCTCACAAGTGAAATTTAAGACTAGGCCTACAATTCTTGATAATATTTATAGTTGGTAGGTCTTCAATGATGACACAAATCTGATTAATTTCTTACACTGCATTGATTAGTATGAGGCCCAAGATATTGATTTCAATGCATTTTTTGAAGAGGTAGATGGTAAAAAAACTATATTTATCCAAGAAGTAGTGTAACTCAAAACAAACAAAATTCCTAAAGGATTAGTTGCATTAGAAAGAGTGTTCGATGGGAATGACTGAGAAATTATGAAGCAAACACCAGTAATAAGGGATGATATTGAAGAGATTAATCTTGGGATTGGATTGGCTCCAAAAAAGGTGTACATTGGAAAGAAGATGAGCCCTACAATTAGGCAGATGCTAATCACATTATTGACTAAATACAAGCATGTTTTTGCATGGTCATATGATGACCTTAAGGCATACAAAGAAGATATATTTCAAATTGAAATCCCATTGAAGTCTGATGCAAAGCCATTTAGACAAAAAAAATACCAATAAATCCTACCTTAGAACCCAAGATGCGTGGACAACTCATGAAGCTTAGAGAAGGATGCATTATTAAGCCCATCAAACATTCTACTTGGGTTTCCAACTTGGTGCCTATTAGGAAGAAGAACAAAGATATAAGGTTGTGTAGAATTTCAAAATTTGAATGTTTCCTCCCTTAAAGACAATTACCCACTCCCAAACATGGAGTCCATGCTGTAAAGGGTAACGGGGTGTGAATTACTATCCATGATGGATGGTTTTTTGGGTTACAACCAGGTGAAAGTAAAAGAATCAGAACAATATAAGATTGTGTTTACCACACCTTGGGGCACATATGTATATGTAAGGATGCCATTTGGCCTCACAAATGTTGGTACCACTTTTCAGAGGGCCATGTATGTTTCCTTTGCTGACCTGATGAATGCAATAACGGTGGTGTATTAGGATGAACCCACAGCATATTCTAAGAAATTAGAAGACCATGTTGGACATCTTGAAAAGATCTTCCTCAAATCCCTAGAGTATGGTATTTCCTTAAACCCAAAGAAGTGCCATTTTTCTATGATTGAGGGAAAGTTGTTGGGCCACATAGTGTCCAAAGATGGAGTTAGAATCAATCAAGAGAGAGTAGAGGCTATATACAAGATCCCTATTTCAAAGACAGTAAAGGTTATCCAGTCTTTATTTGGACAAATACACTTTGTAAGGAGGTTTATATCAAAATTTTCTGAGATTGTCAAGCCTATTTCAAAAATGTTGAAGAAAGGAGCCAAGATTGATTGGAAAATAGAGGCAATTGATGCATTCATATCTATAAAAAGAGAAATCAAAGAAGCCCTAGTGTTGAAGTCCCCTGACTTCAGTAAACCATTTTAGATCTTTTCATTCACATCTTACCACACTATTTCAGCAGTGATGTTACAAAAAATGATCAAGGGCATGGGAAATCAATATCATTTTTTAGAAAATACCTTCAAGGAGTAGAATTGAAGTATGACATCACAGAGAAGTAGGTGTATGCTCTAATCAAGGCAGTAAAATATTTTAGACCTTATTTGGTAGGAGAAAAGATAGTTGCCTATGTCCCTAATGCTATAGTTAAGGATGTATTTGTGCAGATTGAAGTCATAGGGAGGTGTAAATGGATAATTTTTTTTTAGGAGTTTGACATCGAAATATAGATCACCAAACTGGTAAGAGGACAAGGGCTAGCCAGGCTCATGGCTAAATCAAATCTTGAATCATCTCAGATCTATAACACAAGGGAGGAAGAAGGTATGATTGCTAGTATTGAGAATACCCCATGGTACACAAATATAATGTATTATCTCAAGAACTAGAAATGTCCTAAAGACTTGAATGAAAATCAAAAGAGGACCTTGAAATTGCATGCCTCAAAGTATGTATTTATGGAAGGATATTTTATTGGAATAACAAATAATATGGAGTGTTGTTATTATGCTTGGATGAGTCACAAGCAAGTTAAGAGTTGAAGGAAATGCATGGAGGATTTTTGGAGGACACTTTTTCAGCCAAAACCAATGCCCACAAGATTGTAGAGTTGGATACTCATTTGAGTTTTCAATGATTCTCTTACATATGTATGAAAAGTGTGAGGCTTGTCAAAGATTATATAGGAAAATGAAGTATCAAAGACATTACCACTTAGAACAATGCAAGTTAAGGATTTGTTTCATCAATGGGGGATTGATTTTATTGGAGAAATACCAAAAATCTAGTGGAAGTCACAAATGGATACTAGTGGCAACTAACTAATTTACAAAATGGATAGAAGTATCCCTACAAAGCAGGACACTAGTAGGTTGTGATATATTTTTGATGGAAAGAAACATCATCCTGCGGTTTTGGAACACCTATAAGGATAATCCTGAGGAAAATCGTGTCGCTTAGGATTAGAGGTTCAAAGGATTCTATGAGAGCTTATGGCATAACAATTTCATATGCATCTACATATCATCCATAAGAAAATGGGTAGGCTAATTCAAGAAACAAGAATATCCTAAAAATAATTAAAAGGATGTTGAAAAACAATAAAAAGGATTGTGATTCCAAATTGAGGTTGTTGGTTGGGCCAAATAGAATCATAGTAAAGAATTCAACTAGAAAATCACCTTTTGAATTGGTTTATGGGACACAAGAAAGGATGCCTATGTAGAACCTTCTACCAGTATATAATTTTATGATCTAGGAGGACTTGGACATCTCTAAACCTATGAAATATAGGATGGATTCATTGGTAGAATTGGATGAGATTAGAAGCTTGGCCTGGGAATGTAAAACAAAAATTCAGGCACAAACAAAATACTTGTTTGACAAAAGGGAAAAAGATAGAAAATTTAAAGTAAATGACATGGTCCTATTATGGAACACCATGTGTCAAGATAAAGGAAAAAATGGGAAGTTTGAAGCTCTTTGGATAGGACCATTTGTTGTTACAGGAAAGGGTGGTGAAGATTCTTACTATCTTCAAAATATGTCAAGAGAAGATTAGGAATTTTCACTGCATGGACAATTTGTGAAACAATTATTTTCTTAAAAATCTAATATTCCATGCACAGTAGTTTTAGGTTCCCATTCACACCCATCCCATTTAATCACATTCACCCATGGTCTACCTCCCAGAGATCATTTTTGCATTCTTGCAATGACCTCACATTCATTCATCCCTAGTCGAGGAACCATTGTTGAACTAAAAATCCACCTTGATTTTCTAATACTTCATTATCATTTTCATATTTCATTTCCATCATGATCCCATTTTCCTTGTTATTTCAATATATTTGACATAAAACACAAAATTCTCCTAATGTATATAGCTCTTAGACTCATCATTGTAAATAAAGTCTCAATCATTATTCTAAGTAATTCCCCTTCCCAAAGTATTACCTGGAAATATATCAGATATCTACATAACAATACCATGTCGAGGGAACTCTCATCATTGTCTCCCCAATGAACTGATGGAGAAAAACCATGGAACATACACCATCAGTAAAACAAATTTCTATTGGGTAGACTTATATCATTTTCTCCCTGATAGATCAACATAAATAATTAAGGCGAAATCATCAGAGTAAGTATTACATATTGGTAGAACATGCCTCATTGTCTCCCCGATAGCCTAAGCAAGACATATAAGAGAAACTACAGTTTATCGAGGAGAGATAACATTGTGTCCCATCGATGAGCCAATACATGACATAATGAAATATTTTCACAAGTATGCAGTGGTTAGTAATATCATGGAAACATAATACTATCAGGCTGATAGAAAATCTAGTTCCCTTGACATGATGATAAAATAATCAAAAGAAAAGAGTATAAAAATGAATGAGGACTATCAACATGACATAAACAAAGGTTCCCTTGATAAGCCGATAACACATGAAAAGAAGGATAATATCATAAACGATTGAATATGAGCCAAGGAAAGGGATTGGAGGAACTAAAACGTATCAACGAGAAATTATCTGGCATCCTACCGATACCCTAAAGGAGATATAAAGACACAAAGTTCATCGAGGGGAGAAGTGGATATTGGAGGAAGTAAAATCATAGTCCCACCCATACAACAATAATGATTTTTTCTGACTAATGTGATAGCATGAGATATCATAGAGATATTCAAAATTAAAAACTCTCCCCAATGGCAAGAAAAGAGAGAGTGTGACATTAATGAGCCAGAGTTGAGCAATGCATACCTTAGATTGATCTCATTCCTATCATCGAAAGTCATAGAAGCTTACAGAGAGTACAAGTGGAGTGAAGAAGTTGTAGGTACCCCATTTCTATAAAGTCAAAGACAAAGGAAGAAAGCATACAAGCAAGTTTATGAAACCCAACTAAGAAATTCCTTTAAATAAAATTGTAAAGAGAAGTTAGGGTTTCCCAAATAATGGAAGAAAGCTCAGGGACACCAAAAGACAAAAAACAAAAGACAAAAGTTAGGCTCTTGAATTAGGATTTGATTGATCGGTGTCCTGGGTCAGGGCCAAGGCCTAAAAGGAGTGCACAGTCAAATAATTCTATGGAAAAACTATGGGATAAACACAAAGATTTAGGGGATGTATGGACACCATAGAGGGGATATGAGATATTCATGTATCAATGTAGAAAGTAATATAGGATCTAGCCTGTTTGTAATCCATGGAAAATGAACCTGGGAAAACTAGCCATACTTAATATATTCGTCAATGTAGAATTGGTCAAGGCACGTGCTACTAAGTACAACCCCAAATGTTGAGCCATTCAGCTACATGATGAGTTTGAACTCATCATCATCTCTAAAGACTTCATTTCCACTATTTTCCCAATTGGATTGTAGCATGAATACACCAATCATAATGAAAGATCTCATAACAAAATACCGCCACATGGATAATAGCTATAAAAGTTGGAAATTTTCCTTACATAGACCCTGAGAGCAGGGGAATAAACTTAGAAAATTCTCTCACAATGAACACCCTCCCTTTCATGAAGAGCTATTTGAGCAATGTTTTCAATATACATATTACACTGTAGGACAAGTGTTGGGAGTGGAAGTCCCGACTCTCATGTCAATATCCCCAATGGTCCTGGCAGCAGATGTGTAAATCCAAGATGCAAGATCATTTGATTATGTTGGCTACCTAGCCAATGCTCTAAACCAAGGATTGGAGAGAATAAAAAACAACAGTGATTGCATTAATTTTAAACATTATTATCTGTTTATGCACTTTCTTTTATATGAAGGGCAAGCTAGAGGGTTTTGGGGAGAATAATTCAGAATACGGGATACAAATGGGGATGAAAATTTTAAACTAGTATAGATGTGGACCTCAATATGGGACAATATATATGGGAGGTCCAATTATTTATACTTTGAGGAATATTTTGTTAAACCATTGCTAAAATTATTGGGGCATCCATGTGATTATAAATTGTCTCTTGAAGTACAAAGGTTTCTTAGACCTACAAAGAAAGATCCTAGAAGGAAGGCGAATCATAATTGGGGAGATTGGTATACATTTTATGACTGCACTATGATTAGAGCATATGGGTTCAAAGGAGCCCCACACTTGTTGCCAAGGATAGTTCCAGATAGAGTGGCCTATTTGGAGATTATAAGACAATTGGCCAAATCAGATGCCAAGCACCTCAAAGGGTACAATGAGAAGTCAATTATGCTGAGTAATGTTAGATTTGGGGAATTCACAGTTGTTTCTAGTGAAGGATATGAAGAAATTGATAAGAAATTGGCACATTGTAATTTGCCATTGGGGAATGAAAGAAAGAATTTTGATTTAGAGAACTTTGTTAATAAAGAAAAAATGTCACAAGCACTATCTAGGTATGAACATCAATTCTCTATGGACGATATAATAAGGAATTGTGATGAAATTGTAACAACCTAAAGAATGGCCAAATACAATAGGGTCATGATAGCCAAGGCTTGGAAGAAGGAAAACAATCCTTCATACATAAAAGCATTCAATCATGTACATGATCCTTTAGAAAGAGTTGAGAAACTAATCAATCATGAGGATGGGATAGCAAGAGATGTTGCCCCTATGGTCTTTGAGACACATGTGGTAGCCTGTTCCAGAATGCAGGCTGAGAATATGGAACCCCTCAGTTATATGCCCTCACGACCTACTCTAGAAGTGAGATTCTCTGTGGATACTATTATGAGTGAGGAAGGAGATGAAGAAGAAATTGATGAAGAAGAAAATGAGGTTGGAAAGATAAGTACACCCATTGTTACACAATATAAGCCACCCAATGAACAAATTATTGTCAAATTTGAAACATCAAACGAACTCTCTAATGATGTGAGATTTAGAGATGGTCAAGAATTTGTTTCTGACAATGAATTTGTTAAAAATTTAGAGTTCAGGTCATTTGTTTATGAACATAAAGGTAGAGCACTAAGAAAAAGAATGAAAGATATCACTCCTAAACAAGAGGTGACTGCTTTGGAAGAACTAATAAAGGAAGTAGACCAAGAGCTAGAATCTATCACCTCTGAAGGAGGAAGAGAACTGCTTTAGGAGGTTGGGGTCTTGTTCTTACTTGGATGGGACATTAGTTCCACCATAGTATTTGATAGCTTCATGAAGATAGGAGATAAGACACTGCACCTAATAGAAGAAGCTAGTGATAAAATGTATTCAGGATCAGGTTACAACCCACATGAAGCTACATTGTTGATTTGGGCACTATACCCTCAAGACAAGAGACCTGCCATTATTAACAATCCAAGTAAGGTGTTTGGGAATCTCATGGTGCATAGATTTGGGGATACTAATCCCATTGAGACCGTAGAGTTGAACATAAATGTGGAAAAATTTAATAAGGCTCAAGTTGAAAAGTTGATAAGAGACAATGAAAAACTGAGGAAAGAGGTAGCCAATTACAGAGATAAATTACTCTCTTCCTCTTCATCAGAATTGTATTCTCCATTGGTATACTATGGAAAGAAAGTATTGGATTCAATGGAAAATGTCATTTATTGGAAACATTGCCATGAGAAAGTTTAGAAAAAGGTACAATGAACTAGAGACAAAGATCAAAACCATTAAGTTTGAGATGGTCTCTAAGATGATCAAGAAGAGGTTTGAGAAGGTAATGAGCTAGGCTGATCAATATTGGAAACTCTTCATAAAGGTGCACTCAATCTTTCAGGAGCATGAGAAACTACAAAATAGGGTGGAAGAAAAGAAAGAAGAATTGATCAAGAGGGAAGTCATGAATGAATAGATCCTCCATATGTATAATGAATTAATCAATCGACATGAGGAATTCATGCCAAGATCAAGGCTGAGCTTGATGAATTTGACCAACCATTAGATATCCTATTTCCCATGTTCTTCAATGATGATGGGGGACTTAAAAAACAAGACCATTGGAATGATGAGTTGGTTCACATATTACCATGAGCATTTGAGGCAATCAATGATGAGGAGAAAGTACTAGATAACACTCAAAAGAAACTTGAAGGAATAATGTATATGGAGTACAACATGATGGATTCTCTATAAAATATTGACACCCACATCAAAGATGATTATATCAAGCACATATTAGAAATTCAAATGCTTATCACTAGAATTGAGGGGGCCCCAAGTATGGAAAAATAAGTTTCGTGTTGATATTTGCAAGCATATCGAGCACTTCATCATGGAGAGGAGAAATTTTCTAGATTCAGAGAGGTCATAGGTTCTCTGCAATGAATAAAAAAGAAAGTGTTGTATTCTACTATTTCCTTAGCCGACTTCTTTATCTTTAACAAATCACAATTAGTTAAAATTATGAAAAGAAATGATCTTTAATGAATGGGCCTATAGCTTGTTGCTTCCCATATAAAAAGGGGAAACCAAGGCCTAGTTTTGTATCATAATATTAATCATTATCATCACCATTAGTAGGAGTATATAGGTTGCATATTCCATCCATCTATTTCCATATCTCAAAGACTTTTGTTATTAATGTATATCATTTAAGGCAATATAATGGAGAAGACTTCTTATAATTGGTGATCTATTTTTAGTGTTTAATTGTTGTGTTGATATTCATGCTTATATGTTGTTGTGCTATCTCCAAAGTGGTTCTTTCAAGTTATTTAAATTTATACAATTTTAATGACACATTTGTTGTTGCTGTGTGGTTGTTTTGATTGGGTTCTAGTTAGAGAGAATTAAAGTCCTTTAAGATAATTCATTTTAATTGGTTATTGCTAGGGATTAAAATCCTTTTAAGGTGGTTAATATAGTTGGTTTCCATTAAATATAAGAATTAAAAATACTTTCATATCATAGTAATTTGAGAGAATAACATTGAGATCTATAAAGAAGAGTATGATAACTGATCAATCTGCATGTTTGTACATGGTGCAAACATTTAACAGTTCCCAACAGTTATAGTTAAGCTGAAGAGTAGATCCACCTATCCTACAAATCTTTCTCCATCATCATCATCCACCCATTGACTTCATTCACTCAATAGATTAGGCACTAGTAAGCTTTAGAACAACTTTATACAAACTTTACTCACTCATTTGATTCTTGAAATATTTGTAGTAGGAACTAGTCAGTAGCCTTGCATCTACCTCACCCCCATGTGCCATTGTGAGTAGATTTCCTAAGTTAGAGATCATATTCAAGCTTTCAAATCTACCTTATTACTCAGGTACACCCACCTAGGTTTAGGAGAGCCTAAAGAGCAGGGGGTGATCAATCATATTCACCCCATTTGTTAGCCAAAAGCGTACTAAGAGACTGACACCCTCTTAAGGTTCAAAACCTACATTTCTGAGACCTAACAGGTTGAACATCAAAAATCCAAAAATATTGCATCGTCGAACTACAAGTCTCTAAGCTTGAACTTAGGTAAGGCCACCATTGATGTGCCCCTCGAGACACCCTAGATTGGTTCTTTAGGATTCTGTGATAATAAATTGGAAATCCATCAATTGTTCATTTCTCATCGTCAATAAGTTAAGTCAGTCGAACTACATGGTCTCCGAGTGTATAACATAGACAAGACTAATCTTTGATCATCCCCCAAGGCCCCTAGGATAGGTCTTATAGGTTAGGTTCTTGGTCAAACTTTGAAAACCCCAAAACATTCAAATATCAAAAAATACCAAAAAAATTAGAAAACATTCAAAAGACCTAAACAACATCAAATATCTTGGAAAACCCTAAATAGCCTCAAATAATTGAAAACATAAACATTCACAAACTTTCAAAAATACCAAAAATAACCTCAAAACATTTTTAAAATATGAAAATCATTGAAATATTCTAGAAAATCCAAAACCGTCGATCCCATCTCGCTTTCACCCACAATAAACCTTCACCCATAATAAATCAATCATCACCTTCAACCTTTGGAAAAATAAGTAGAAAGAAAGTGTAGAAAGTCATAAAGTGGGAACCTAAGTGTCAAAATCTAAAGTATAAATCATAGGTAAATTCATCAATGAAGTTTATATCAACGGATTATCATAAACACCATCATCCTAAATAAAAACCCCTAATCAACATTTCCTAGTCCATGCATCCTTCCTGAGATGGACATCAGTATTGGAAATCACCTTAGCTAAATTAAACTGGCAAGAGATATAGATAAAACTAACTATTTGTCTTTGATATTTTCTTATGATTTATCTTAATGACCCATTCTAAGGACCTCTCTATTAGAACTGTAAAATTTTGAAATTTTTATAGTCTATTGCATCCAAGAGTTCCAGCATTGAGTCCTCATCATAAGCATAAAAGTCCCTCTTTGTATTGTCTTGCTTATTTTTTTTATAAAATCCATTGAATCCATCTAGTTCCTCATATTTCATTGAAAGACCCAAATTAGCAAGACATAGTAAAAGTCTCCTCGACCTGATTTTTCACTAATGTATGTTTGTTGCAGACTATCGACAGGACAATTTTCTTGTTTCGGCAATGAAGGGAGTCATTTCGGAAAAGGGAATCATTGTCAGAGTGAAGTCATAGCGAACACATTGTGTCTCACTGACCGGTGCATGTGAAAGTATATCGGTCAAGCTAAAGGTATTCGGGAGAATGTATTGGCAAAGTATTTTTTCTTGCCGACAGGCATATAGAAAAAATATATATCGACATGTGCTGTGACATCGATGAAATGTCAGGGTGAATACAATATGCCATACCGATTAATGCACAAAGGGGTTGTTTCAGCCAGACTGATTGGTATCGGCATAAACTCATAATGAAATCATTTTGTCTTACCGACTGGCTTGCAAACAAATGTCTTGGTAAGACTTATGTGCATCGGGGAAGGTCTTAGCGAAGCGGCTATTGTTTGGCCGAACCAAGTTCGAGGGTGTTCAAAGGTTATTGGTGAGAAGTCATAGATTCTTGATGATTCAAAATTTATGCCAATAGAGATGCGCATTGCCAGGAGAAAAGGTTTTCGGTATGAGCTTCATTGAGGTTTGAAAGATGTACCGACAGGTAGTTCGGGGCGAGTCTTGTCGATAGGAGTAATCTGAAGGAGTGATTTCGGTAAGACATTTTTTTTCGACAAGAGTCTTCCCGAAGGTTCATTGTCTTGTCGATGGTATTGTTTTATTGGTTGGGTTTATTTCTTTGGTGAGAAAGCTTGGTGGTCATGCCGAAATGTGATTTCATTGGTGAAAGGGTGATTTTCTCTTAGCGACTGGAAAATGCTTTGAAGAATACATTTTAGTAAGACGCAAAGATATCTATGAGATATCTCCCTGACTTGGAATTGTTACAGCGACATGAAAACAGAAGTGGTATCCATCAAGTTGATTCCAGGTGTCGGTAAGACCACAAAGTGTTTTGGCAAAAGGTTAAGTAAACGTTGCAAAAGGGCTTCGCTCTAGATTTGAAATTTTCTCACCGATCGGACATTTGATGCGACAGTACTAGTTTCAAATGAGCCTTACATCGTGCTTCATTAATGGAACGACGTGATATAACAACGAAGTTTTAATTAATTCTTTAGTACCAAGTTGATTGCAGAAGAATTGACATGCTGAACAGAGAATCGAGACATTTTTCAGTCTGTGGAGCTCGAGCAGAATATTGTAAGTAATTGCTTCTTTGTTTTTCACATTTTGATTTTGTAAGCTTGAAAATGGAGTCTTTTGGTTCTGGAAAGGGTAAGGGTAGAAAGCTTGGTGAGAGTAGTCAGTCAAAGGGAAAGAAACAAAAGACTGATACAGAACATGAAGGCACTGAAAGGAGGTTGAACCAAGACCTTATTGATCAACTGCCTGGATTGGGGCCTAAAGCTAGAAGGTTTGCACAACTTAGGGCAGAAATTGATAAGCTGGATGATAAATGCAAGTTCATTGGTGATGTTTGGACTACTATGAGAGGGTATGATCTCTTCAATTTCCACTACCATAGGAGAAATCATTTTGATCCAGTTTGCAATCTATGGAAATTGAATGTAGGGAAATTGGTGTGCCCTAATGTATTCGTAAATGCAGAATTGGTAAAGTTGCTTGCTGATCATTATGATCCAAAACATAAAGCTATATGTGATCCTTCTGGAAAACCACAAATATATGTGTCAAGAGAAGCAATAGGAGAGGTTTTTAAATTGGAAGGGTTTTTCAATAAGGAAATCAATTGTGAGGAATTGCAGAAAGAATTTTCAAGAATGGATACAACTTATAAGGGTTGGAGGTTACCAATTCACAGGGTCAAACAGGGTAACAAGCCAGAACCTCTGGAAGATAATGAGGGGCCTCCCTATCATGGAGATTTGTTTGAACCTTATATGAAGTACACTTATTTTTTAGTGTGTCAGATGTTGGGGATGGATGCCCCGAAATTCATGTCAATGGTGCCAATGATCATCACAACAGGTATCCAATATCACAACTCTAGGCCATTTGACTATGCTTCGTATGTTTCTAAGGAGCTTGATTCAGGATTGATGGCTATAAAGAGTGGAGCCTCTATTATACATCTCATAAATTATTCATTGTTAATGCACATGGTGTTATATTTTGGACAGGAGTTAGGGGTATGGCCTCTTGGAATGAGAATTTCTCAAATTGGTAAGGAGGGTGAAGCATTGTCTGTTCAGTTGTGGACTACTATTTGGGATAGTAGGTTTGCTGGTTCTAGTTTCATTCATTTTGAAGAGTATTTTGTAAAGACATTGTATAAATTGTATCATTATCCTTGTAATTATTCATTGACTGATGATATCAAAAGATTCCTTCGGCCGAAAGACTTCAATGGGCCAATTGATCATAATTGGGGAGACTGGTATTGTTTGGAGGGAGCTACGGTAATCAGAGTATATGGATTTGAAGATGCTCCTTTCATTTTGCTAAGGACAGTTCCAAATAGGGTTGCATATTTGGAAATTGTCAGATAGATGGATTACTGTAGTGTGATGCATTTCAACTCTTTTGGGAAGCAGGCTTTTATGCCTAGTACTTTGTGTTTTGGTGATTTCACTGTGTTGGCCAAAGAGGGATATAATTCAGTCCTTGATAGATTGGTGCATTATAATATGAAAAGAGGACCAACTAGGAAAAACTTTGACCCTGAAGGACATGTTAATTCAGCCAAAGAAATGATTAACTTTGGAGGGTATCCACATGTACCCTATCCTTTTGATGATATGATCAGGAATATGGATGAAGATGAAGCAGAAATGGTGGTTGAAAGATATAACCAGGGGCTACAAGATATTGAGCTATTGTCTTCTGGAGATGAGGAAACACAAAGAGCTAATGTGCCACAAGATAGATCAGGAAAGGTATCCAGGATGAGGACTCAACAATATGTTTGCCCAGTTAGAGAACAGAGTATTGAAAGTGGTGATGTTGATGCAAGGCAAATGGAATACATATCATTTGTCTCTGATGATGAGTTTATAAATTCCCTAGCGTTCAAGGAATTCTTGTACACGCAGAAGGGGAAGGAAATTAGGGAGAATGTTGATGATGTTACTTCAAGAAATGAGGAACAATTGTTGGCTCAATTGAGAAAATGTGTGGATGATGAAATGACAAATATGACTCCTGAATTGGGGAGGAAAATGTTGGAGAGTGCTAGTGTCATGATATTTCCTGGCCTTGATTTGAATTCTGCATTGGTTTTTGATAGTTTCTTGAGGGACAGTCATGCTACACACAAGCTTGACAAGGAAAAGGTGATAGAAGTATATGCCGAATCCAAGTATAATACTAATGAGGGATCATTGATGATATGGGATTTGTACCCACCCCACAGGAAATCAGTGGTAGTTGATACAAAGAAGGCATTTGGCCATATAATGACTCTAAAAGTTGGAGAAGCTGATCCTGTAGCTACTGTGGATATTGGAGTAAATATTGCAAAGTTGAATAAAGCACAAATTCAGTTATTGATAAAAGAAAGAGAAATGCACAAAGTGAATAATGAAAAATTGTTGAGAGAAAATGATAGACTCAAAGACTTGGTTGGTGTTTCTATAGGGACAACCAAAATGATTACTCAAGGAGAAAGCTCTCAAGCAAAAGATCACTGGGTAGGATCAAGTGCTTATTTTTAGGGAAAGCATGATGCAATTGCTGCAATTGTCAAGAAAAGGTAGGATCATTTGACATCTTGGTTGAATAAATTGTGGGGAAAATACTCTCATACTCTTGCTGCATTGAAGGAGTATACAAAGATGGATGGACGTATCATGGAGAAGTTTCATTAACTGGACCAAAGTAATGAGGCTAATAGTGCTGCACTTGAAGCTGCAAATCATATAATTAATCACCATCGAAACTTCTATGATGAATTGCAAGGTGATGAACAAGGGTTAGTTGCTGCTGCCAAGAACACTATGATTACATTCTTTGATGATAAAGGTGAATTGAAGGAAGCCACCAGGTGGAAAAATGAATGTGAGTCAATACTGAATGAAATCATGAAGATTGCTTCTGCAGAGGATACAACATTGGAAGAAGTGAGCGAGAAAAATGAGGAAATAGTCAAGATGGAAATCACGATCCGGAATGTTGTTGGAGATGCAGACACATATGAGCATTGGGATTATTTGGACCACCTCGCTAAGACTCACTTGTGGATAAATAGAGCCTAATTATTCTCTATATTTTGTTTTGTAATTTGTATTTCCTATTTCCGAAAGGATGTGTCTTTTCATATTCTCAATGTATAAATGTTCATTTTGAAGACAATATATGCATAATTGGTAGAATAGGATAGAGAATAGAAATATGGTGGAACACCATGTTTCACAGGGTTGAGACTCTGATGTATATTTTGAAGCTATGGAGATATGAATGAAAATCATCTGATTTGCTGGCGTATTCTGGTGTCAATTGTTGTGTTGTGCCTATTGAAAGAATTATTTAAGTTGTCTCTAAGATTGATGTTGCTTGGTTATTTAAATTAGCATAACATGTTTGTGTCTAGTTTATCAGTATGAATTTTCCGTATCTATGTGATTGGTTGATAGCTTCTTTCAAGGAAGGATTAAATCCTTTTAATTAATCACAGTAATCAGAGAATTTCATTTAGATTAGTAAGAAGAACTTAATAATCACAATCTTGCATGTTTATACTAGTTATAAACAAATATGCCAAACAATTTGAATGATCTCTAGAAAGAAGTCAGTTGTTTAAGATGTCATTTGACTCCGTATATTATAGAAGGCACTGGTCTTACCGTTTCCACCATTTAGTTTCATTCATACATTTTACATTTATTGATTGAGCATATTAGGGTTTAATCTTCATCTTGTATACAATATTTATTGAATTTGTTTATTTTGTCCATTCCAATCTGCCATCATGGACAAAGCATGGCATGAAGAGAAGATCAATAGTCAAGTCTACTTCATTTGTTATAGGTTCACCCACCTAGGTCTTGCAGCGCCTGGAGAGTAGAAGGTTTAATTGTTTCAAACCTTGTTCTGTTACCCTAAAACGTTGTGAAAGCTTGGCAACTTTTCGTGGTTCAAACCTATGTTTTTGAGAGCTAACAAATTGGTGACTCTGCTAGGGATAAAAAAGAATCTAAGCCTTAATCATAGAGTCAGAAGTCCTATATATCAACTCTGCTGGGAATAACAAGTAACAATTCATCTTTTTCTCACTTTCAAGAAAGTGAGTGGCAACTCTGATTAAACATTGCAATAGGAATTGAAGAAGGTCTCAATTTAGGGGAGGACATTCTGGAGCTCCTCCTGGCAATAGTAAGTGGGCACATAAAGATGATAAGGCTGACAAGGGTAAAGGGAAAAGTGAGGACATGTGCTTCACAAACAAAGATAAATCATCAATACCTTTTGGTGAGAATTTTTTGACACATGGAAAGATAATTCAACTGAAGAGCCTTGTACCCTGGAAGATCAGAAAAATCCTTTTTACAACCCTCAAAAATAGGCCGAGTTTGAAGCTTGAATTGAAGCTAAATGACTCAGGATTCAATATGAATATGACCAAAAAATGGGAGGTAATCAGAATGGACCTGCTAATCAAGATATTCATCAAGAGGATTATGAATCTTTGATTTATGAGGAAGTTAGGGCATGATATGAATCTTAGAGAATGGAAAGGGAAGAGCAAGAAAAATCCCAAATGATTCAAGCAATGAGAGAATTCAAATTGTAGAAAGTTCAAAACATTCCTCACACATCTAGTTTTCCCCCAAAATATGTACCACCCCATAGACAGGGTAATCATGGTGCTGGGTATTCTGAACCACCAAGGATTCCTCACCATCCAATTGGGAATCAACATAGACAGCCAAATCACCCACCTTATATTCCCACTCAACATGCAACTAATTATCCACCTCCTGGTTAGCATCATGTGCCACAACAAAATATGCAGTACAATAACCCTATGTACCAATATCAGCATCCACCTAATCCTCCTTCTTATCAATATACAACTATGATTAGACAATTTGATCTAGTAGGGTTTCAATTATACCCTTATCCCATGGACAGCAGTTGGAGAGGTTTAGTACCCAAGTTTACAGGAAGTAATGCAATCACAGCTGAGGATCATTTAAGGAATTTCAATGCCTTCATTCAGGATTTGGATGTACCTTATGAAGATTTGCATATGAGATTATTCATGATGTCCCTTATTGAGGAAGCTAGGGATTGGTTCAATAGCCTGGCAACAACTTCTATTTATTCTCTCCAAATATTTCAGGATCAATTCCTTGAACAATTTGGGAATTTGAGTGCACCAGACACTGCTCTTCATGAACTAATGTGAATTCATAAAGGTCAGAATGATTCAGTCTTTGATTTTAATAGAAGATTCAATAAACTACAGAATAGAATACCTCCTGGATCAAAGTTACCTGGCTTTGTAGCATTAAGTGTGTACCTGAATGCATTCAACCCCAAAATAGGGTATGAGTTGAGAATCAGGTTCCCAAGGGACTTAGCTGAAGCACAAAAGATAGCATTAACAATTGAGAATAACAGAAAGGCTACTGGGATAATGAATAAGAGAGACAACCCTATAGTTCCTCAACAAAACAATAACTATCAATATAAGTAAGAGAACACATATAGGAATGAAAGGCCAAGGCTGAGATTGCATGACATGCCCTATAACACAAACTGGAAGGATGGAAAACCTATAATAGATAGACCAGGAAGTAAAGAAACTCCTGATCCATTGAGGAAAAAGGGGACATATATGGTGAATAGTAACTATTTTTGTGAAGTTTGTGATAAACCACACTCCCTTGATTATTGTGTAGTAGCTTAGAGAATGCAAGAAGAAGGACTACTAATGGGAGATGATGGAGAGGACCACAAGGTCTATTTAACTTCAAATGCTTTTCACCATGTTGAGGAAAGGTATTCATCTTCAGAGGAAGGAGGTTATGAATATGATGTTTCAAAACAGAGATATAATATCCATATGGCTAAGCAGCAAGTCTTTTCTGATTCTGAGGATGAAAGTGTAGAACCACAACCTCTTGAGGTGCCTAATCAATGTAATGTGAGAAGACTCACTGAAGAGGAGATGGAAAGATTAACTGTTGCTGCTGTAGAAGAAGCCAAGAGTAAATACTGGTTGAGGAACAAGACAGTAAATGAGAAGGAAGGTGTCCCTGGGGGTATCTTTATGAAAGATCAGAAAGTTGTACAAGGAGTTTCAAAGAAAATTGAAAACAAACAATGTGAAGAAAGTAAACAGAATCCTATTCAAAAGGATGTAGTAAAACAATTACACAAAGAAATTCAAAAGACAGAACAGTCAGGTAGAAGAGAAAAAGAAGAGAATAAAGGGGAAACATCAGAACAAAAGAAAGTGATTAAGATGGAAGGTTCCTCTTTTGATTTTACTCAAGCCTTGTCTCAGGTAAAGATGTCTGTCCCACTTCTTGAAATGATGAAAATTAAAGAATACAGGGACAGTGCAGTGTAATTGATAACAAATGAAAGTGGAAAACATGTAAGTTCTGAAAATAAAGTGGTTGCTAAAAATAAGCAGGATAAAGTAAACATCCCAGAAATCTGCTTGAGTAATGTATTGACAAGTCCGCCACAGGTTGATCCTTTCTTTATCACATTACTCATTAATAACAAATTATTAAGGAATTGCATGATAGATTCTAGTGCTGCCATGAATATTATGCTAGTAGGAGTAATGAAACAACTAGGCATGTGGGTGGATACAAATGAAGGAAAATGTTATGCAATGGATAACCGACCTGTTCCTGTGGTTGGTATAATGAAGGATGTAGAAGTCAAGCTAGCTGCTTATCCTCAAGTACAATACAATATTGATATAACAGTGATAAACACCCCTCCTCAATTTGGTATGCTCTTATCAAGATAGTGGACAACAGCTATTGGTGGAAATGTCCAGTTCGACTTATCTTATGCAACAATTTTGGTAAATGGCCAAGAGGTGAAGTTGTACAGGGAGCCGACGATGAATCGACTCATTGACTATGTGCCACAAGACCAAATCAACTATTTTTGTGATGTTGATCTTGGGAGTTTCAATATAGAACCAACACAGCCTGAATTGACTAATAGTGATCCTATTGAGAAGCATGCTGCACGAAATCACAATGGTGTGTGGAAAATGTATTTTGATGGAGCCTGTAGCCAAGAAGGCAATGGAGCTGGGATAGTATTTGTTTTGCTTGAAGGTACTACATTTAATTATTCATTCTTGTTAACTTTTGAATGTACCAATAATGTGGCAGAATATGAAGCTCTATTAACTGGACTGAATATAGCGGTGAAGCATAAAATAAAGTTGCTAGCTGTTCTAGGAGATTCTGAGTTAGTTGTCTCACAAGTTAAGGCAAAGTATACAGCAAAAAAAAAAAGACTAAAGCAATACAGAAATGCTGTATGGGATATAGTTGAGGTGTTTGATGCTTTTTCAATTGAGTGGGTAGATAGGTCAAAGAATATAATGGCAGATTTTCTAGCTAATGTAGCATTGAAGAGAGATGATATTACGTTGGTAGGAGTGTCACAAATTGAATTCAAGACAAGGCCTGCTGTGCCTGATAATGTATACAACTGGAAAGTTTTTAATGATGACACAGATCTTTTGAAATTCCTTCACTGTATAGACCAGTATGAAGCCCAAGAGATCGACTTCAATGCCTTTGTTGAAGAAGTGGATGGGAACCAAACAGTCTTTGGAAAAGAGATCTTACAACTCAAAACAAATAAGATTCCTAAAGGATTGGTGGCATTAGAGAGGGTATATGATGGAAGTGATCGGTCTTTAATGAAGCAAACACTAGTTGGAAGGGATGATATTGAAGAAATTAATTTGGGAATTGAGATGGCACCAAAAAAGGTGTACATAGGTAAAAAGATAAGTCATGCAATTAGAAGAATGCTGATAGAATTGTTGAGAAAGTATAAACATGTGTTTGCTTGGTCTTATGAAGATCTGAAAGCATATAGAGAAGACCTGTTTCAGCATGAAATACCATCAAAGCTAGATGCTAAACCATTTAGACAAAAGCAAAGGCCTATAAATCCAACTCTAGAACCTAAAATGCAGGAGGAATTAGCGAAGCTTAGAGATGGTGGAATTATTAAGCCAATTAGACATTCAACATGGGTGTCAAATTTGGTCCCTGTTAGAAAGAAAAATGGAGACATTAGATTATGTGTAGATTTTAGAAATCTAAACATAGCGTCCCTAAAAGACAATTATCCTTTGCCTAATATGGAGGCCATATTGCATAAAGTGACAGGCTGCGAGTTGTTGTCCATGATGGACGGATTTTCAGGGTATAATCAGGTCAAGGTTAAGGAGTCAGAGCAATACAAAACTACATTCACAACTCCTTGGGGGACGTATGTTTATTTGAGAATGCCATTTGGTCTCACTAATGCAGGGGTGACTTTTCAAAGAGCCATGGATGTGGCGTTTGCTGATTTGATCAATATTCTCATGGTGGTGTATCAGGACGATCTCACTGCTTACTCCAAGAAGGCTGAGGATCATGTTCATCATTTGGAAAAGGTATTTATAAAAGCCCTTGAGTATGGTATTAGCTTAAACCCCAAGAAGTGTAATTTTTCTATCACAGAGGGTAAGCTTTTGGGGCATATCGTTTCAAAGGAAGGGATTAGGATAGACCCTGAAAGGGTAGAGGCTATTGATAAAATCCCTGTCCCTAAAACTGTTAAAGCGGTACAATCATTTTTTGGATAGATTAACTTTGTTAGAAGGTTTGTTTGTAACTTTGCTGAGATTATCAAACCTATATCAAAAATGTTAAAGAAAGGACAAAAGATAGAATGGACTGCAGAAGCCTTGGAAGCTTTTGTATCTATAAAACGAGCCATCAAGGAAGCTCCTATTCTTAAGTCGCCTGACTTTTCAAAACCTTTTCAGATTTTTTCATTTTCCTCAATGCACACTGGTGCAGCTGTGATGCTACAAAAGAATGAAGATGGTCATGAGCAGCCTGTATCTTTCTTCAGTAAGTCATTACAGGGTTCAGAACTAAAGTATGATATAATGGAGAAGCAAGCATTTGCACTAGTGAAGGCTGTAAAAGCTTTCAGGCCATACCCGGTTGGAGCAAAAGCAGTTGGATATGTTCCTCATGCAGCAGTTAAGGATATTCTGACACAGTTTGAAGTAACAGGTAAAAGATGCAAATGGATTAACAAAATCCAAGAATTTGACTTGGAGATTCAAATTACTAAACTGGTCAGAGGTCAAGGTTTGGCTAAACTGATGGCAAAGACAAATATTGAAGCAAATCATATTTGCAATGTAGAAGAAGAAAATGTGATTGCAAGCATTGAGCACACTCAATGGTATACAAATATCATGTATTATCTTAAATACATGAAGTTTCCAGAAGGAATGAATGATAATCAAAGAAGAATGCTGAAGTTGCAGGCATCTAAGTATGTTTTTATGGATGGGGATTTATTTTGGAAAAACAGGGATGGTGTATTATTGTTGTGTCTGGATGAATTTCAATCTAAACGTGTTTTGAGTGAAATGCATGAAGGAGTGTGTGGAGGACATTACTCAGCAAAGACAACAGTGCATAAAATTCTCAGGGCAGGGTATTATTGTCCTAGGATTTTTAATGATTCCTTTGCATATGTGAGAAAATGTGAAGCTTGCCAAAATTTCTCTGGAAAATTGAAATATCAGGGAGCTTTGCCACTTCGACCTTTACAGGTTGATGCCCCTTTTCATCAATGGGGAATTGATTTCATTGGAGAAATACAAGAAAAATCAAGTGGTGGACATAGGTGGATATTGGTGGCCACTGATTATTTTACCAAGTGGGTAGAGGCCATCCCAACTAAACAAGCTACAAGTAAGGTGGTGAAACAGTTCTTGATGGATAATATCATTACTAGGTTTGGTACACCAGTAAGGTTGATTACTGACAATGGGATGTGTTTTAGATTGAATGAATTCATAGGCTTCTATAGCACATATGGTATTGCCATTTCTTATGCAACCCCTTATCATCCACAGGCTAATGGACAAGCGGAATCTAGCAATAAGAGTCTTTTGAAAATTATAAGAAGGATGCTAGGTCAGAACAAAAAGGCTTGGGATTCAAAATTAAGATTGGCTGTATGGGCTGATAGAATTACGGTGAAGAAGGCAATTGTGAAGTCTCCATTTGAGTTAGTGTATGGAACACTAGCCAGGGTGCCTCTACAAAACTTGTTACCAGTTTACAAGTTTTTTCTTCAGGAAGATTTGGATATTCTTGAACCCATGGAGGAAAGAATGGAGCAGTTAGCTGAACTGGATGAAATAAGGAGAGTGGCTCAAAATCAAAATATAAAATAGTAGTCGTAGATGAAATATTTATTTGACAAAAGGGAAAAGGATAGGAAATTTGGAGAGTGATCTAGTACTGATGTGGAATGCAAGGTGCCAGGAAAAGGGAAAACATGGGAAATTTTAAGCCTTATGGCTAGGGCCTTTTGTGGTGATTGGAAAGAAAGGCGAAGACTCATACTATTTGCAGAATATGGCTGGTGAGGATCAAGAATTGCTTGTACATGGGAAATTTTTGAAACATTTTTTCTCTTGAAGTAATATAGAGCATTAAAGGTTGCCAGTGCATGGACAACTTTTGATGATCCTCTTTGAAATTCTTTTCCATGCACAATAGTTTAGGAAATAAAAGGAGCAAGATTTGCAAGTACATGGACAATCCTGATTTTCCTTCTTTTGAAATAATTTTTTCCATGTACAGTAGTATAAGATCTCATTCTTTTCCATTTCCTTCTGTTCCATCATTTTGAGTTTGGTCTGCTCACCCAGAAATCTGAATCCTTGCAATGATCTCACTATCATTCATCCCCAGAAGGAGCCACTGTTAGAACTGTAAAATTTTGAAATTTTTACAGTCTATTGCATCCAAGAGTTCCAACATTGAGTCCTCATCATAAGCATAAAAGTCCCTCTTTGTATTGTCTTGCTTATTTTCTGTTATAAAATCCATTGAATCCATCTAGTTCCTCATATTTCATTGAAAGACCCAAATTGGCAAGACATAGTAAAAGTCTCCCTGACCTGATTTTTCACTGATGTATGTTTGTTGCAGACTATCGACAGGACAATTTTCTTGTTTCGACGACGAAGGGAGTCATTTCGGCAAAGGGAATCATTGTCGGAGTGAATTCATAGTGAACACATTGTGTCTCGCCGACCGGCGCATGTGAAAGTATATCGGTCAAGCTAAAGGTATTCGGGAGAATGTATTGGTGAAGTATTTTTTCTTGCTGACAGGCATATAGAAAAAATATATATCGGCATGTGCTGCGGAACTAATGTAATGTTAGGGTGAATACAATATGTCATACCAATTAATGCACAAAGGGGTTGTTTTGGCCAGATTGATTGGTATCGGCAGAAACTCATAACGAAATCATTTTGTCTTATCAACTGGCTTGCAAACAAATGTCTTGGTAAGACTTATGTGCATTGGGAAAGGTCTTAGCGAAGTGGCTATTGTTTGGCCAAACCAAGTTCAAGGGTGTTCAAAGGCTATCGATGAGAAGTCATAGAGTCTTGCCAATTCAAAAGTTATGCCGATAGAGATGCACATTGCCAGGAGAAAAGGTCTTCGGTATGAGCTTCATCGAGGTTTGAAAGATGTACCGACAGGTAGTTCGGGGTGAGTCTTGCCGATAGGAGTAATCTGAAGGAGTGATTTCGGTAAGACATTTGTTTTCAATAATAGTCTTCCTGAAGGTTCATTGTCTTGTCGATGGTATTGTTTTATTGGTTGGGTTTATTTCTTCGGTGAGAAAGCTTGGTGGTCATGCCGAAATGTGATTTCATAGGTGAAAGGGTGATTTTATCTTAGCGACTGGGAAATGCTTTGAAGAATACATTTCGATAAGACACAAAGATATCTATGAGACATCTCCCTGACTTGGAATTGTTACAGCAACATGAAGATAGAAGCGGTAGCCATCAAGTTGATTCCAAGTGTTGGTAAGACCATAGAGTGTTTTGGTGAAAGGTTAAGTAAATGTTGCAAAAGGGCTTCGCTCCAGATTTGAAATTTTCTCACCGATAGGACATTTGATGCGACAGTACTAGTTTCAAATGAGCCTTCATTCATGCTTCATTAATGGTGCAATGGGATATAACAGTGAAGTTTTAATTTATTCTTCAGTACCAAGTTGATTGCAGAAGAATTGACATGCTGAACAGAGAACCGAGACATTTTTCAATATGTGGAGCTCAAGCAGAATATTGTAAGTAATTGCTTCTTTTTTTTTCACATTTTGATTCTGTAGGCTTGAAAATGGAGTCTTCTGGTTCTAGAAAGGGTAAGGGTAGAAAGCTTGGTGAGAGTAGTCAGTTGAAGGGAAAGAAACAAAAGACTGATACCAAACATGAAGGCACTAAAAGGAGGTTGAACCAAGACCTTATTGATCAATTGCCTAGCTCGGGGCCTAAAGCTAGAAGGTCTGCACAACTTAGGGAAGAAATTGATAAGTTGGATGATAAATGCAAGTTCATTGGTGATGTTTGGACTGCTGTGAGAGGGTATGAGCTCTTCAATTTCCAGTACCATAGGAGAAACCATTTTGAGCCAGTCTACAATCCATGGAAATTGAATGTAGGGAAATTGGTGTGCCCTAATGTATTCGTAAATGCAGAATTGGTAAAGTTACTTGCTGATCATTATGATCCAAAACATAAAGCTCTATGTGATCCTTCTGGAAAACCAAAAATATATGTGTCAAGAGAAGCAATAGGCGAGGTTTTCAAATTGGAATGGTTTTGCAATGAGGAAATCAATTGTGAAGAATTGCAGAAAGAATTTTCAAGAATGGATACAACTTATAAGGGTTGGAGGTTACCAATTCACAGGGTCAAATAGGGTAACAAGCCAGAACCTCTGGAAGATAATGAGGGGCCTCCCTATCATGTAGATTTGTTTGAACCTTATATGAAGTACACTTATTTTTCAGTGTGTTAGGTGTTGGGGATGGATGCCCTGGAATTCATGTCAATGGTGCCAATGATCATCACAACAGATATCCAATATCACAAATCCAGGCCATTTGACTATGCTTCGTATGTTTCTAAGGAGCTTGATTCAGGATTGATGGCTATAAAGAGCGGAGCCTCTATTGTCCATATCAGAAATTATTCATTGTTAATACACATGGTGTTATATTTTGGACAAGAGTTAGGGGTATGGCCTCCTGGAATGAGAATTTCTCAAATTGTTAAGGAGGGTGAAGCATTGCCTATTCAGTTGTGGACTGCTATTTCAGACATGTTTGCTGGTTCTAGTTTCATTCATTTTGAAGAGTATTTTGTAAAGACATTGTATAAATTGTATAATTGTCCTTGTAATTATTCATTGAATGATGAGATCAAAAGACTCCTTCGGCCGAAAGACTTCAATGGGCCAATTGATCATAATTGGGGAGACTGGTATTGTTTGGAGGGAGCTATGGTAATCAGAGTATATGGATTTGAAGATGCTCCTTTCATTTTGCCAAGGACAGTTCCAAATAGGGTTGCATATTTGGAAATTGTCAGACAGATGGATTACTGTAGTGTGATGCATTTCAGCTCTTTTGGGAAGCAGGCTTTTATGCCTAGTACTTTGTGTTTTGGTGATTTCACTGTGTTGGCCAAAGAGGGATATAATTCAATCCTTGATAGGTTGCATTATAATATGAAAAGAGGACCAACCAGGAAAAACTTTGACCCTGAAGGATATGTTAATTCAGGCAAAGAAAGGATTAACTTTGGAGGGTATCCACATGTACCCTATCCTTTTGATTATATGATTAGGAATATGGATGAAGATGAAGCAAAAATGTTGGTTGAAAGATATAACTAGGGGCTATAGGATATTGAGCTATTTCCTTCTGGAGATGAGGAAACACCAAGAGCTAATGTGCCAAAGGATAGATCAAGAAAGGTATCTAGGATGAGGACTCAGTAGTATGTTTTCCCAGTTAGAGAACATAGTATTGAAAGTGGTGATGTTGATGCAAGGAAAATGGAATATAGATCATTTGTCTCTGATGATGAGTTTATACATTCCCCAGAGTTCAAGGCATTCTTGTACAAGCAGAAGGGGAAGGAAATTAGGGAGAATGTTGATGATGTTACTTCAGGAAATGAGGAACAATTGTTGGCTCAATTGAGAAAATGTGTGGATGATGAAATGACAAATATGACTCCTAAATTGGGGAGGAAAATGTTGGAGAGTGCTGGTGTCATGATATTTCCTGGCCTTGATTTGAATTCTGCATTGGTTTTTGATAGTTTCTTGAGGGACAGTCATGCTACACACAAGCTTGAAAAGGAAAAGGTAACAGAAGTATATGCAGGATCCAAGTATAATATTGATGAGGGATCATTGATGATATGGGCTTTGTACCCACCCCACAGGAAATCAGTGGTAGTTGATACAGAGAAGGCATTTGGCCATATAATGACTCTAAAAGTTGGAGAAGCTAATCCTGTAGCTACTACGGATATTGGACTACATATTACAAAGTTGAATAAAGCACAAATTTAGTTATTGATAAAAGAAAGAGAAATGTACAAAGTGAATAATGAAAAATTGCTGAGAGAAAATGATAGACTCAAAGACTTGGTTGGTGTTTCAATGGGGACAACCAAAATGATCACTCAAGGAGAAAGATCTCAAGCAAAAGATCACTGGGTAGGATCAAGTGCTTATTTTCAGGGAAAGCATGATGCAATTGCTGCAATTGTCAAGAAAAGGCAGGATCATTTGACATCTTGGTTGAATAAATTGTGGGGAAAATACTCTCATACTCTTGCTACATTGGAGCATACAAGGATGGATGGACGTATCATGGAGAAGTTTCATGAACTGGCCCAAGGTAATGAGGCTAATAGTGCTGCACTTGAAGCTGCAAATCATATAATTAATCACCATCGAAACTTCTATGATGAATTACAAGGTGATGAACAGGGGTTAGTTGTTGCTGCCAAGAAAATTGTGATTACATTCTCTGATGATAAAAGTGAATTGAAGGAAGCCACCAAGTGGAAAAATGAATGTGAGTCAATGCTGAATGAAATCATGAAGATTGCTTCTGCAGATGATACAACATTGGAAGAAGTGATCGAGCAAAATGAGGAAATGGTCAAGATGGAAATCACGATCTGGAATGCTGTTGGAGATGCAAACACATATGAGTGTCGAGATTATTTGGACCACCTCGCTAAGACTCACTTGTGGATAAATAGAGCCTAATTATTCTCTATCTTTTGTTTTGTAATTTGTATTTCCTATTTCCGAAAGGATGTGTCTTTTCGTATTCTCAATGTATAAATGTTCATTTTGAAGACAATATACGCATAATTGGTAGAATAGGATAGAGAATAGAAATACGGTGGAACACCATGTTTCACAGGGCTGAGACTCTGATGTATATTTTGAAGCTATGGAGATATTAATGAAAATCATCTGATTTGCTGGTGTATTCTGGTGTCAATTGTTGTGTTGTGCCTATTGAAAGAATTATTTAAGTTGTCTCTAAGATTGATGTTGCTTGGTTATTTAAATTAGCATAACATGTTTGTGTCTAGTTTATCAGTACGAATTTTCTGTATCTGTGTGATTGGTTGATAGGTTCTTTCAAGGAAGGATTAAATCCTTTTAATTAATCATAGTAATCAGGGAATTTCATTTAGATTAGTAAGAAGAACTTAATAATCACAATCTTGCATGTTTATACTAGTTATAAAAAAATATGCCAAACAATTTGAATGATCTCCAGAAAGAAGTCAGTTGTTTAAGATGTCATTTGATTTCGTATATTATATAAGGCACTGGTCTCACCGTTTCCACCATTTAGTTTCATTCATAAATTTTACATTTGTTGATTGAGCATATTAGGGTTTAATATTCATCTTTGTATACAATATTTACTGAATTTGTTTATTTTGTCCATTCCAATCTGCCATCATGGACAAATCATGGCATGAAGAGAAGATCAATAGTCAAGTCTGCTTCATTTGTTATAGGTTCACCCGCCTAGGTCTTGTAGCACCTAGAGAGTAGAAGTTTTAATTGTTTCAAACCTTGTTCTGTTACCCTAAAACGTTGTGAAAGCTTGGCAACCTTTTGTGGTTCAAACCCGCGTTTTTGAGAGCTAACACTCTCGATGATGTCTATTGAAATTATTTAGAGAGAAAGGAATGGGGAATTGATCATTATCTTTCATTTGTTGTGCTTGTGGGTATTCTTGTAAAATAATCTTGGTGCATACTTATTTGTGAGTAGGGAAGTTGTTTGGAGTACATTGTTTACTATTGTGTATGCTTTGGTCCAATATATTCTAAGCTTCTAACTTGCATTCCAACAAGGTTTCTGTATGTCAAGGTGTGAACAAGAACTATCCTATCTATTTGTAGACTCAAAGTTCATTGCACTAGATACAACATCATCATATTTATCTATACCTTGATGCATCATGTCTATGTGTTATATCAAACAATAAGGAATAATGAAAAATCCCAATCCAAAGATATGAGGAAATAATCATCATCATCATCATCATACATTTCTCATCACCATCTCTAATAAAGTCTTAGTGGATCATAGACTTGTTTGATGTTTTGAAGCAATCCTCAAAATCAATGGTTAATCATCTTATTTCTTCTATCTTCTCCCTGTGCTAACTTGGTATCATGACAGTAAAAAAAACATCATCAATGCATCCACCTTGGATCCACAAATCATCAACATACATACATCTCACATATCATAGCATGTCAACAAACATACATCCTGCTTCATCATTATCATTTAAGTTATGATGAATAATATAGATTTGTTATTCTAAGCATCTTAAATTGTTGCATACATATCATTAACATACATTGTATTATCACATCATAAGCATGAAAATCTACATCATTCATCCATATGTATACATCATCATAAAATTGCATAGAAAATACTCAAAAATAAATGCATCCATTCATTGCATCACATTACATCACATATCATCACATCTCGCATAAGCATATATAAGAATCACATCAAATCACATCATATCAAAGTGCATCCATACATTCATAAACATGAAATAAATGATCACATCACATCATGCATTCGTATCATCTGATATATATCAAAAAATGGTTTTCATGGTACAATATTTGAGTTAGTGTATGTATATCGATCAAAAATATAATATCCATGAGGCTATCAAAAAGGAGCCCATGAATGTATATCTATATAAAAGAATTGGGAAACAAATAAAAAATTGTCTCTATAGAAGCGAGCTATCATTGATGGCTTCTCCCCTCACCAAGTTGTCTCTTTGGCTGATCCTTGGTCGTGGGATGTGTCCCACTCTTCTTTAAGTAATCTGGCTATCTAAGGACCTATGGGAAATCTTAGTGATAATGCATATGATAATAGGCCACCTCAGTCACAACCTCTCTATAAAATATAGCAAACACTATGTGCCCTTGTGGTGTAGCTATCATGGTCTCTAACTATTGGTGTCATCCGACCTCTTGAGCCAACTTCATCTTGGAAGTTTGCCTGAGCTGACACTCTTGGTCTCTCTCGATTTTCAAGGCCACTACCTATTGCTTGGATTTATTTCTCTCAACAGTAATCATCAAAATACGCTGATGGGCCTGATCCCTCTACTTGTAATAACCTATATCTGTTGTTGTAGCTACTGAATTTGTGTATCATGGGGATCTGGCCTTGGTGGTGGTTGTTGAATCGGTGGCTATTGTGGAGGCTGTTGATGCTCCTATGGTGCTCTTGGGACCTATGCATCTTGCTAATCCTAGCCATCCTAGCCATCCTATCCTCTACCCCAACCTCTGCCTTTGCATGCACCCCTCCCTCTTAGTCTCCCTTGTGGAGGTGTCTATTAGTGAGGGGGTGTGAACCATGAATCATACACAGGTGTCATATGAGCATCCTCCTATCCCTGATCATATGCCCATGGTTAAGAAACCAACTGTTGAAATCCATCAACAACCTCATGGGATGGGATCATAGGTCCCTACGTAGGTGCCTCTCATGCTGACCTAGCAAAGACGATGGTGTATGCATCATCTGGCATATCCTACATGTCTCCAAACTATCTCACCACCCTATCTAGCAGGTACCTCTCAATGATGGTATGCTCTCAACCTTGCATGTATTGGTTCTGCTGAGCAAAGAAAAGCTATTGAACATCATTGAACCATGATGGAATTTGAAGCCAGGGTCACCATTTGAAAATTGTCATATCATCGATGACCATACACCAGTAGGGAATCCCAAGCTGCCTTGTATGTTATAATATGATGGCACCCCTATATCTTCAAACAACTAGACAATTTGGCTCTACATCCACCATCTGAGCAATCGGTCGGAGCACAACGATGTGCTCCTAGGCCCAAATGTGCAGTAAGGTGACTCCTGTGCCGATCTCCTTGCCATCATAGTATACAAAATTTTGCATATCATGGTACAAAAAGGCCAGCATCACTGGCCCCCATGCATATTGAGTCCTCCTAAATAACATCTTATGCAAAGCTAGGCCCCATCCCAAACTGAATCCTCTACTCCGTCGATCTGGAGCAACCAAGCTTGAGATAATCGTTGCAACAATCAATCTAAAAGTGGGCACTCGACCTGTATACATCTTGAGGTCTATCTGCAAAGTGACTAGAACAATGTCCTCCTAGTCCATCACCTCATGGAACACATCGTAATCAGTGTTGAAATCATATATCACACACTCACCATGTATTGACAAATGCAACATCCACCATACATCCTCCGACATCACTTTTTCCTCACTGGTAGGAAGGTGGAATGATGAGGTCTCGCTATGCCATCACTCATACAATGTTGTCATCATCGCCAAGTGTGTCTAGATGACGAGCATGTACACAACCTACCACAAGATAATCTCCCCCAAGTGATCCTATCGCAACTCAGATAAGTCATCAAGTTTGGACAAAACTATGGGCCAGTGCTTGTGGGACATCAAAGGCGGGATAACCACCTGCACCCACAAAGTGCACAATGTCAAAATTTGCAAAAAAAATTGACTCTGTTTGGAGTTTTTATCCCCCAAAATGACAATAGCGTCACTATTTATGAAAGCGTTGCTATTTACAATAGTGTTGCTACATTCAAATTCCAAATTACGACGCTTGAGGCATTTAAAATTCAAATTGTAATATGCATCGCTAAACACATATGCATTGATATTTAACTTTGGAAAACCCTAACCCTAATTTTCAAATCAAAATGTGCATCGCTATTTACATATGCGTCACTATTTAGAATCTAGAACCCTAAATCTAAATTCTGAACTATGTCGCTATTCACATATGCATCGCTAAAAATCAAATTAGCATCGTCAATTCTCAAAATAGTGTTGCTCTAGAGTGATGCCACCAAAGTTTAAATTTCAAAAGGCATTAAATGCACCAAAAAGTCAAATTTCAAATCAAGTTTTGAATCACATATTGGTGGTCCTGTGCTTGGAAGCCTCTGGTACTCTTCAACTTGGTTGGAAATGTGTTGTGGGAGCACTCATTGTGCCATTTCATCAGAGGGCCAGAGCTCAAAATACAAGAATTCTCTAAGGTGTGAATGCACAAGTGAATTGAAAGTGACCCTTCCTCACCTATTTGAGCCTCCAAATTAGATTTTTTTGCCCTAATTTAACCCTAAAGCTAGGGTTTTTCATCAATTTCACCAATCTTGCCAAAATGGAGCTTATTTTGCATCATTTTTTTGCATTTTTGGTATTTTTCTTGCATCCTAGAGCCTTTTTGGACACTTGGGGTAGTGTTTTACCTTTGTTGAGAAATCAACCCAAAATTCAAAATTTCCACCCGATTACTTGAGGGGGCATGAAATCAGCTTATCCCTTCTCTCGGGGCAGCAGCGGGGCATCTAAAAACTAGAAATTTTTTTATTTTTGATCTTAGCAACAATTTTTGATTTGAGGAGAATCAGTCTTTGAACTGAAGCAACAAGTACCTCACTTCAAAGAGGGGCAAAATGTAGACACTAAAAAATGTCCTAAATGATATCATGCACTCGAAACAAGTATACTAACATCATTTCCTCTTAAAACTCATCCTCCTTTCACTTAATTGATTAAATTAGCCTAGCTATTTAATTAATTGCATCATTTCTATCTATTAACCTAATTCATTTAATCAGGTTAATTCCCCCCTTTCACGCTAAAATTTTGTTTCATTAAATTAAATAAATCAAACTATTTAATTTAATTCCTTAAATATTCTTGTTTAATTAAATAACCATAAATTATTTAATTAAACATCATTTCACCTTTCCCCCATTCATTAAATCATTTTATTTAATGAATATCATTTTAATTCTTCTAAATTCCCCTAATTGCATAATTAACATTGTTTAATTATCAATTATTAACTAATCTAATTTCCCCCCACTTGCAAGGGAATATTCCCATGGAATGTTTCTTTCCCTTTTGCACAATTAAACTTTGTTTTAATTTGAAAAATATCCTTTTTCCTCACCCATGAGAATATTCCGAAGTCCAAAGAATATTCTCTCTCCCATCATTTGCAAAAGGGAAAATTCTCACTTAGATTCATATGCAAGTTAACTTGAAACTTCTTGTGCAAGTTAACTTTTGACCTCTTGCACAGGTCAAAAGTGTGCTTGTTTGAAGGAATGAGAACCCTTGATTAAATATCATCTTTCATTCTCACTCGTTGATGAGAATCCATGATCCATGCCTCTAATTTCCTTCGTCCTTGACTGTTGATTATCCTTTTTGATCTCAACCCTTCATTTCTTATTTTCTCTCCTATAAATAGGTCACTATTTGGAGACAAATGAATCCACCTTTCAAAAAATAAACTTAATGATGTTGAAATCACTCACACTCACACTCATATTTTGCACACATTTAACATATTTTAGTTTAAATTAGTTGCATAATAGCTTAGCTTCCATTAATGGCTTCCATAATGCATCCATTTAGCTAATTAGATAACTGGGGTTTAAATATTTTTTAGTTTAAATCTCATTTAGATTAGCTTAGCATTTGTATATCTAAATCATTTTAGCATAAATCATGCTAATTAGTTTTTGCATCATGATCATTTAGATTAAAATCATGTTTTTATCCACATCTCACAACCGTTTCGTCAGTTTTCTTCAATAAAATTGACTGGAACAAGCTCATTGATCCACGGGATTGGGAAAGGGTCGTCATTCCACATCATGTTAGAATTAGGTGTTGTACACCTTTCATAATTTGTTTATTTATTATTATGTCGGTGGTGAACCTAGGGGTACCTAGATGGACGTTCATCACTAGGAGCTATAATTTTGGGGCCACTTTATGTTGTATGTAACATTGGGACATAATTGTAAAATGTAATTATTTAATATTGGGGAAAAATAATAAAGTATAATAAAGTACCCAATATTAAATGTGGGGTCACATGATTGTAAGTTCATGGTTTTGGGTACATGGTTTATGTAATACCACTTGGTGGTTTTGTGGGAGCTTACTTCTATAAAAGCAACCACAAGGGTAGTTGTTTAAGGTTGGAGAGTTTATTGCAGGTTAGCAGGTTGAGCTTGTGCATGTGTGAGGGTTTGAAGCATGGAATGGGATGTGTGGATTCATGATTGGTCACATGGAATGCATGGATAGCTTGTGCTTGAGAAGTGTTCATGGAGTTTCTGTAGATGTATTGTGATGGGTTTTCATTACTGAATAATACATGGAGTGTGGATGCTTTTGGAGGTTGGGTTTTTCCCTCTTGAGGGTTTTCCCAGGGTAGATCTTGTGTCATCTTTCATGGGTATGCTGTCTATTCTCTTTCATGTTGATTTTTAAGCACTTATTTGCATGTTTTTAGATTTGGGTTATGTGGAAATTGTCATTATATGGCTGCAAGTTTCCTTACAAGTGGTATTAGAGCTAGGTTGTGGATTGGATAACCCTAGGTTGCATGAGAGAATGAAAGGAAATAGAAAGATATGAGGGTTTTGCAGGTGTTTTATTGCAGATCTGAGGGTTTTGGGTTTGTTGTTTTGATGGGTTGTTTGTAGATTTGGGGTGTGATTTTTTTTGGCAAAATAGGGTTTTTTGGTTGTGCATTCATATGAGGGTTTTGTAGGGGAAATTTCATGGATGACCTCCTAGGACAAAATTGGCCTCATGGTTGGATTCAAGTTGATTGAGAGATGAATTTTGATATATAATTTTCCCTATTTTGGAAGAGTTGAAAAAAATGATTTTTTTTTAGCAAAAGGCCCTTTCATAGGCCGTACGACCGTCAATGTTGTACTTAGAAAAATAAAAAAAATTGAAAAAAAAATCCACCCGTTGGTATTATTTTAAACTTGCAAAATAAATAAAAAATTTAAAGGTTAAAAAAAGGTTAGTGGGGGGTTCGGCCCCCCCACACTCTGCAACTCGTGCAGTTGCAGTCACACAGACTAACAGTCCGTACAGATTGTAGTCTGTACGCTTGTAGCAGCATGATGCTGATGGGCTATCGACTCTGGCCGATAGGTCCCATCGGCGGGCTGCCCTCCTCCCAGCCTGTAAGGGCTTTAAAATTTTTTAAATAAAGTTTGAATTTTTTTAAAATTCTGCCAACATTATTGCCATGGATATTAATGAAGCCAACCAATTTTTTTTTTGAAAAATGAAATGTAATTAGATTGAAATGTAGTGTCGGGTCTAGTGAAGGGTGGAGGAATTTTTTTTTTAAAAGAAAAATTAAACAGTTTTAATGCGAATTTGAATTCCGCCACCAGGGCGCCATTGGCGGGCTACCGGTGGGCCACCACAGAGCCACCAGGAGGGCAAATAGTGCATTTTCTAGCAGTTTTTTTCAAACACATGTAACTTTTGCTCGGAGTGTTGGATTTTCGACTTCTTATAGTCATTGGAAAGTTGGTTCTGAGAATTATGCTATGGTATCATATATTTTTCTAGATTTTGTAGTTTTGATAGTGTTTTTCTTGGTGGAGGTTAGGTGTTCATTTTGAGCTTTGAGAGGGCATATCAGGTGTATATGGAGTGATATTTTGAACTTCAAATAGTCAACGGAAAG
>VDFB02252616.1:1808424-1825502 GCA_007258455.2 Sequoia sempervirens | reverse complement strand
ATGTCTCTAATAAATTGGAATATACTCCTAATGTAGTAAGGGGAGACCTGCAACACACAAACACACAACTCCAATCTACAAACATTATTTTCAATATACAATTTCATTAGGACCTCTTCATTTAGCATATTCACACTATTCTTTGTAGCTTATCAAAGTCACTCAATCGGGTATAATTCCACTCACACAACCTTTCAACTCACAACACAACACACCTTAGGGAACCCTTACAGATCATTTCAACTTATCGAACAATCACCAATGCTTGTTTTGTACCAAACTGCACAAATCAGGTTTTCTACACTTTTAAGGGCCCAAATTAGCCCACTTTTACAAAGGTACCACCTTCAAAACTTTGTGTAATCTCCTAAAACCTTGGGGTAGAACTTTATATCTATCGGAATTTCAAATTACAATGTTAGATTACAGAGATTCAATCATTTACCACCCAAACCATACAACCCTCTCCCTAGGCTTACAAACCCTAGGTTTTATTGAAAGTAGCACTTTCCAAACACTCCAAAACTTGAAAACTATTTAAACAAGCCTAAAATACCCTAATCATGCTCAAACTAACATAAAATAATGCTGCCCAACTCAGAAACTCAATTTCACTCACCAAAACCTCATTTTTTCTTAAGGAAAACTCAACATTTCCACATTTGGTTTGACGCCCAATCCAAGGATCATCCTCCATTCAAGTTTCTCATGGCCTTTTATAATTTTTCCCTCCTAAAAGAAACCATTTCAACTTCCAAAACAAACCACTTCAACTTCCAAAACTAACTTTAAGGGATTTCTTGTGCATAGCCCGGGAACCCCTATTTTGAGGGTTTTGTGAACAAAACATGATTTAAAGGGCCCTTACATCTTCCGTGGCAACTATAACTCATGTACGGGACCCTATGATGTCTGATTTAAGTGTATTGTGCATGATTTGAGTGCAAAGAAAGAAATAGGAGTAATAAACTTGCTGCTACAGTGAGTTTTGTGAAAAAAATGCATGTGAATGAGGGCTTAGGCCTAGGGTTTGGAAGAATCTCTATGGTAGGTCATGATGTTTTGAACTTTTATGCATGTGCAGGGTTAATTTCCTTTGTTCAAGTTGGTTTTAAAGTTTGGGAGGTTGTGGAAGTAGCATATTCAATAAACCCTCTTGAATAGTGCATAAAACATGGGTTTTCAGGTTTGGCATGAATTTGTCCATACCAGAGGAATCTAGTTGTGGTTTTGGAGGTTTGGAAACATAATAAAATTTGACCCAAGGTTTTAAGTTCATGTGATAAGTTTGAGGGAATGTTGCTTTGCAAATTAGGCCTAATCTACCTAATTAGGTCAACCTAGAAGGGGTGTTTTTGGGGATTTGGTCCAAAGGACTTGTACCTAACATTGAGATATGTGTATTAAATCTGAAATGGGTGTCTAAAAAAATCAAGATTTTATCTGGTGTTTTGAAGAACATTTGAGTTATTGGGCAGAAACTGAGTTTCCACTACTACTAGGGTTCAAGGGGTGAAAGTGTGAAATCTAACTTCAAATAGGTCATCTTAATCTTGGTTTGTTCATATAGGTCATCTTAATCTTGTTATATTCCTCTTAAAGGCATATTGTCAAATTGTTTATCATTAAGCCTCCCAAGTCTACATCAAACCCTTCACTATTTGTTAATTTCACAACTTAGCACTTTTTGCACATTTTGAAAATTCTACTATAGGTATTTAAACTATTTTGGTTTTCATCTCTATTTCTAAATTACCTCATCAGTAAACCTACCTCATCACCTATGTTGTATATTTATGAAGCCTTGAATGACATATATATTTTATTTCTTTTAATGGATACATTTTTGAGGAACATATATTTGTCTCATTACCATGCTATAGGTAAAATTATTTGCCATGCCGAAGAAACAAACAAGGAAGAAACTAACAGATGAAGAGTATGAAACCTTCAAAGAATAGGAGAGAGAACTAGTGGCAACATATTGTGAAAAGAAGAAATTGGAAATGAATGATGAAAACAAGCCAATTGAAGAGGAACCTCAACCATCAAAAAGAGAAAAGAAATTGGCAGCACAAAGGGAACGAATGTGAAAGTGTCATGCTAGGACAACTGCAGATGCTGTAGTTAGAGACACACCTTCTACCTCAAGTGAATAAGAAGGGAAACCATTAAGCACAAGTGAATATGGAGGGATACCATCTACCACAAGTGAATATGGTTGGAAACCAGCCACCACATCTCAAGTTGAGAGTACATCATCACTTAGATTTGATGAAGAAGGTATGCCATCATCCCTGCATGAAGATCAAGGTATGTCTTCTACTCCACCCTCGATTTAAGGTACACAATATAGCCCACCGCAATTAAATATTGATGAAATTGCTAATGTTAAGATGTATGTACCTAGGAGAACACCACCTAGAATTTTGTGTAGAAAGACAAAGTATTTGATTAATATTGATGAGGATATTTTGCAGCACATGGAAGGTAAGATTTCAACATGCTCTTGTAGAAGATATGCTGATAAGACTTGGAAATTCTTCTTTGAAAGGATAAATGAGACCGCAAGATGTCAATTGTTTGTTGAAATGATGCGGGGTTTAAAGTATAGAACATTGAATACATCAAGTGAAAATACTATTGTGAAGAATCTAATGGATGCTTATGAGAGTGTTGGTAAGACCTCACGCTTAAAGGATAGTAATGTCACCCTACGTGTCATTACATTGACTTTGGTAAGCTATCAAACAAAGAGATCTTGTCTCATTAAAAAGACAAGTGAACAAATGGGAATTAGTAGAAAAACTTTATCAAAAGCCATTCAAAGGCGACAAAGAATTGAGGGCACTGATTCAAATGAATTATGGGCATTCTTGGGGAGACTGCCACATAAAGATAAAAAAATTGCTGAAGCATTGAGAACACTAATTGAAGAGTATTGGAAGAATAATACAAGGTCATCTCTGAATCAAAGGGATGTCATAAGAATGAGAATCGGTAGTCGGAACCGTATGCCACATCCAAAGCATTTTTTGGATACGACTCAAACCCAATTTTTTCATAAATTTCAAAATGATTATCCTCCAATTAGTATTTCTCAAATACTTTTTGAAATGCTTAAACCTTTTTATGTCAAGATAAGTCACACATGCACTACTTGTTGCTGTAGACTACATATTGAGTTCTCTAACCATTATGATGTTTATCATTCTATATGTTTAGATTTGCATTCTAATGATGTTTTGCAGGATTGTGGAATAGAATCCCCACCAAAATCTGCAAGAGTTCTTATCAAAAAATTTATGTGAAATAGAGGATGGCCAAATATTCTACAGGACAACATGCTTGGATGGTTCATGTGAGCGTTGTGGTGGCTTGCAACGAATACTAGTATGTCAACATATGGAAAGCACAGATGAGGTGGGACATAAACTAGTAGAGTTCGGGAAGTATAAAACAGTGGCATATGCTACAAAATATGGGTCTCAAGAAAAAAGGTGTGAGTTGGTTATTGAGAAGATTCCAGTGTATCAATTTATGTCCATGTTTCGTGATAATCTAGTGTATGAGTATGCAAGGCATACCCATAGACTTTGATGGCTAGACATGCAATTCAAGCTATGCAATGACACCTTTCTAGTTGGCAACATAGTATCAGTGGTTGACTTTGTAGAGAACTACACTCTACAACCATAGTGTGAGGTGCAATCATATTATTACAACTCCACAAAGGTTTTGATATTTGTGCACATAACATTCATTCATGCAACTGATAGTACAGAGGACCAAATGTAGGTATTGAGGGAGTATCACTTTTATATTAGTGATGATCAAACACATTCTCTAGAGTTCGTACAAGGTTGCTTCCAAATGTTCTACAATGATTTGGCTAGGAGGGGCATAGCATACGATCGACATATAATATGGTCAGATAACTATGCAACACAGTTCAAGAATGCACACATGTTCTATTGGTTGTCCAGGATGCATCTCACTACAGGTGTTTAACATATGTGGAACTTTTGTGAGGCCGGGCATGGAAAGGGGGAGAATGATGGTGCATGAGCATGCGTGAAAAGAGCATTAGCATGAGAAGAGTTAAAGCATAAAGACAATGCAAAGTTGACAGATGCAAGATCAATAGTCGAGTGGTGTAATGCTTTGATGGGTCCAGGTAATGAAGGTACGTCTTCAGTTAGAATATTTTTTGGTTGATGGATGATACTAACACTGCACCATATGAGGATTGTTGTACACTAACAGGATCGAGTGAGCTACACTCTTTCCTTAGCTCAAATGCAGGTTCATGGAGTATTGATACACATAAGATGGCATGCTTTTTTTCACAATGCAAGCCTGGAATGATTGTGAGTTAGGGGAGTGGGTTGACAAATAGTTGACAAGTTATCTTAGCCCACTTCACACGTATCGCCCTCCGACGACATTGGAACTAACACAGATGGAATCATCAGTTGAATTTGACCACGTATCAAATCTAATTCAACCAGGTAATATATCTACTTGTTTAGTTTTTGAAATTCCATATTGTTATCTTACTTTGTACTATATTTGTAATGTTGAATAATTTCAAGAGATATGTCGCACATATCAATGTAGGGCATGTTCATGCAGTTATTGCAGATGAAGAGAATGAAGAAGGAACAAACTATTACTTGTGTCATTGTGTTGAGGCCAAAAAGAAATTGGAAGGCCCAATTATAGATGGAGAAAACACCGAATACCCTATAGGCTTAGTTGTTGTTACTGGAATGTGGCTTAAAAGGTACCCACATAAGAGTGTTAAACATTGGCTATTTCAGGAATTTGACATGCATTGTAAGATTCTTCATTACTCAAACCTTGTCGTGGAATTCAATGTTCAATTGACCAAATATGGGGGTAGACCTTTGAACAAGACCTTGTAGAAGGTCCATGAGTCTTACCATGAGGCAATACTTGACACAATAAAGAGTAAAGTAGACCTAAATGGTTCATTGGATTAATTTGTAAGTATATGCACAATGGTTCTTATTAATTTATATTTGTATCCATGTTAATTTGTTTGATGCCAATGCTATCATATTATTTTACTTTGCATATTTGTAAGTAATTCGATAAACATTGATTGGTGTCCCCTTACAGAAAATGAAGATTTATGGGCCATCAAAGAGAATCTCAAGAATAAAAGCAATACAACATAGAAAAGTGCATGTGAAGCTTGGTGAGGGAATTTCAAGTTATTCATTTGAAGTTAACCTTATCATGAGCACCTATGATGTAGACATTATAAGAGCATCTTTAATTTCAAGATATTCTATTCATGAGAGGTGTTGTGTGCAATAGGTATCTTGGAACTCCTAGTGAAGATGTATGACAAGGAGTGACTAAGTTGAGAGACTTCCATGCCTATTTGTAAGTTCCTTTCAAAGCCTTTGATTTTATTTTTCCTACGATAAACATGTATAATAACCTTCAATTCCTCGAAGGAGAGGTTGTTGGTTGATTCGTAACCCATTTTAGATTGAAAACATTATTTTCCAAAAATTTATTGGTTTTTCTCACTTTTCTTGTTGTTGTACGACCTGTACGGATGCTAAGATGATCTGAAACCTATTGGATGTTGTATATTGATGGACTAGCTTTCATTTTCACCTATTTAGAGGTTATAACTCTTTGTATAGTGAAAGTTATCTTGTTTTTACTGCTGCTACCTAGTTTCACATTGAATGGTTTCATGATGTAATTCGACCCATTCCACTTTTTGTGCCTACTGTAACTTGTGGAATGGGTCCTCTAACTTGTACAATACATACCTAACATGTATAGAATGTTGTGGAGTCAAGGTTGGGTGTTTGGGATGATGTTCTAGGGATGTAGCAAGGTATTTTCATGATGAAAATGAGGGTTTCAAGTGGTGTTTTGACAAAATGTGGGAGGGACTATCCATGTAATGTATTATTCACCATGTGCAGGGTCTGCTAAGTGTATTTGGAGCTTTGTTTGGATCTGGAAAGTCCAAGAGATAGGAGTTTCATTAAAACCCCAAGTATTTTGCTTAAAATTGAGGGTTTGATGTATTAGGGGTCTAGAGGTCTTGGAACTGGAAACAAATCATGGAATTGGAGGTTTTGACACATAACATACTATTGTTTGAGGAGTTTGAGTGAATATCTAGTGTTTAAAAGGTCATCTCTTTGTAAATAGGGCTAATTTAGTAGTCTTTGTGCAAGGTGGTCTATTGGATCTTAATGATGGTACAAAGAAACATGGTATGATCTCTTGGGAATTTGTCTTAGGGTCTATGGTAAAGCTTGATTGATGTTTGCTTGGCCATTGGATGACCTTCTCTAAAAGATAAGCCCATTTGATGAGATTTGGAGACTATAAGCCTATTGTTGTTAGTTGATTCAATTTGGGTGATTGTGATTTCAAGGTTGGTGTCTTGTTGAGGTTTGATTAGTTGATGTTGAAAAGAATTCCTCCACCTCGAATTGAATCAACACGCCCTCTAACATAAATAGCACGAAAACCCTCTTCTTTCACAAGTTAGGCAAGGGTTTATTGAAAACACATACTCAAAACCTTCCCACAAAAAAAATAATCCTAAAACACCTTCAAAAAGGTTTTCACAAGCTTAAAAGTTCAAGAGATATCACTGCCCCCAAAGATTTCTTCAAACCCTAGCAGTAAACCACCATTTTCCACTCAAAAATGCACCATTTGACATCTAGGGCATCACCTAAAAACCCTCTATTCACCTCCCTTGTGTACAAAAATTTGTACACATGTTTTATAACCATAACTAAGCCTTTCCATCGAGTTATAGATGCATACAGTGGGTGAAAGGCTTAATATGACATTTTAATGCACTCAAAAACCTTAAAACATGGTATACAAACCGACTCTTAGTAATTGGCTTCTAAAATGTACAAAATCACTTGAAATAAAACCAAACCAAAACTAAAATGGAGTTAAGTCTTCTGCCCACCGAATTCCATTGAAAACAGAGCACATCACCTTGTACGGAACCGTACAGTTCAATGAAACATCAAATCCCAAAGTGCAAAAGGGTAGCAATCTTTGACAAGGTATTACTCGGATACCATGGCACTTACGAAATATTCGTCTAAACCTATGGAATTGAATTGGGACCATCTACAATAACCTCTCTCAATTTTTGTTTTATCTCGGAGTGCTTTTCCTATGGTGTCTAGTTTTCAGTTGATGAAAAAAGTGTCAAATGCAAGTAGTGGAAAGTTTCAAAGTGGTGCAACTTTTGTTTTGCAACTCCTGTGACCAAACGAACTATTCCAACTTGTTTGAATAGGTATGTTTATAGTAGGCATGGTCCTCTTTTACACCCAAACAAATGGAATTGCTCCGAGCTACGTTCAACCAAATCGATCCCTTAAAGATCCAAAGTGCAAAATGGCTGCAAACTTTAGCATGATGTTACTCAGATATCGTGATGCTTAGAAAATTATTGTTTGTTTCTATGGGATAGTTTTGGGCCCCTCTACAATAAACTCTCTCAGTTTTTGTTATCTCGGAGTGGTTTTCCCGTGTTGTCTAGTTTTCAGTTGATGGAAAAAGTGTTAAATGCAAGTAGTGGAAAGTTGCAAAGTGGTGCAACTTTCATTCTGCAACTCGTGTGACCAAATGAACTGTTCAAACATGTTTGAATAGGTATGTTTATGCTAGGAATTGTCCTCTTTCACAACCAAACATGCGAAATCACTCTGAATTACATTCAACTAGATCAATCCCTTAAGGGTCTAAAGTGCAAAATGGCTGCAAACTTCAACATGTTGTTACTTGGATACCATGACACTTAGAAACTTTTTTTTTATTCCTATGGGATCATGTTGGGCCCCTCTACAATAACCTCTATCATTTTTTGTTATCTTAGAGTGGTCTTCCCATGGTGTCTAGTTTTCAGTTGATGGAAAAAGTGTCAAATGCAAACAATAGAAAGTTGCAAAGTGGTGCAACTTTCATTTTACAATTCGTGTGACCAAACGAACTGTTCCAAAGCATCCAAATAGGTATTTTTATGCTAGGAATGGTCCTCTTTCACACCTAAACACACGGAATCGCTTTGAGCTACGTTCAACCGGATCGATCCCTTAAGGGTCCAAAGTGCAAAATAGCTGCAAACTTCAGCATGCTATTACTCGGATACCTTGATGCTTAGAAACTTCTTGTTTGATTCTATGGGATTGTGTTGGGCCCCTCTACAATAACCTCTCTCAATTTTTGTTATCTCAGAGTGGTTTTCTCGTGGTGTCTAGTTTTCAGTTGATGGAAAATGTGTCAAATGTAAGCAATGGAAAGTTGCAAAGTGGTGCAACTTTTGTTCTGCAACTCGTGTGACCAAAAAAAATATTCCAACACATTCGAATAGGTATATTTACACTAGGAATTGTCCTCTTTCACACCCAAATGAGCGGAATCGCTCCAAGCTACGTTCAACTAGATCGATCCCTAAAGGGTCCAAAGTCCAAAATGACTGCAAACTTCAACATGTTGTTACTCAGATAACATGACACTTAGAAACTTCTCATTTGATCCTATGGGATTGTGTTAGGCCCCTCTACAATAACCTCTTATTTTTTGTTATCTTAGAGTAGTTTTCCTGTGGTGTCTAGTTTTTAGTTGATGGAAAAAGTGTCAAATGCAAGCAGTGAAAAATTACAAAGTGGTGCAACTTTCATTCTGCAACTCATGTGATCAAATGAACTATTCCAATGCATCCGAATAGGTATTTTTACACTAGGCATATTCCTCTTTCACACCCATACACGTGGAATTGCTCCGAGCTACATTCAACCAGATCGATCCCTTAAGGGTTCAAAGTGCAAAATGGCTGCAAACTTCAACATGTTGTTACTCAGATATCGTGACACTTAGAAACTTCTTGTTTGATCCTACAATGTTACTCGGACATCGTGACACTTAGAAAATTCTTGTGTTGGGCCCCTCTAGAATAACCTCTCTCCATTTTTGTTATCTCGGAGTGGTTTTCCCATGGTGTCTAGTTTTTAGTTGATGGAAAAAGTGTCAAATGCAAGCAGTGGAAAGTTGCAAAGTGGTGCAATTTTCGTTCTACAACTTGTGTGACAAAATGAACTATTCCAATGCATCCAAATGGGTATTTTTATGCTAGGCATGGTTCTCTTTCGCACCCAAACGCGTGGAATTTCTTCGAGCTACGTTCAATCGGATCGTTCCCTTTAGGGTCTAAAGTGCAAAATGGCTGCAAACTTCAGCATGTTGTTACTCGGATACCATGATTCTTAGAAACTTCTCATTTGATCCTATGGGATCATGTTGGGACCCTCTACAATAACCTCTCTCGGTTTTTGTTATCTTGGAGTGGTTTTCTTGTGGTGTCCAATTTTTAGTTGATGGAAAAAGAGTCAAATGCAAGCAGTGGAAAGTTGCAAAGTGGTGCAACTTTTGTTTTGCAACTCGTGTGACCAAATGAACTATTGCAACATGTCTAAATAGATATATTTATTCTAGGCATGGTCATATTTCACACCCAAATGTGTGGGATCACTTTGAGCTACGTTCAACCAGATCGATCCCTTAAGGGTCCAAAGTGCAAAATGGCTACAAACTTCAGCATGTTGTTACTCAGATACCGTGATGCTTAGAAAATTATCATTTGATCCTATGGGATCATGTTGAGCCCCTCTACAATAACCTCTCTTGGTTTCTGTTATCTTAGAGTGGTTTTCCCATGGAATCTAGTTTTTAGTTGATGAAAGAAGTGTCAAATCCAAGTAGTGAAAAGTTGCAAAGTGGCGCAACTTTCGTTCTGCAACTCATGTGACCAAACGAACTATTCCAACACATATGAATAGGTATTTTTACGCTAGGCATGGTCCTATTTTACACCCAAACACATGGAATCACTCTGAGCTACGTTCAACCATATCGATCATAAGGGTTTGAGTGTAATATGTTGAAATAGGCCATTCCACTTATTGTTCAGGCTGTGTCTCATTGATATGGGCTTGATGTAAGTAGGATAGGGAGTAGGAATAAGAAAATAGTATTGGTAAATGCATTGGAAGAGATTACTAACATTGCCCCTGTTGAAATTTTAGAATTGAGGTCCCTTCAAAGCAAGGCTAGAAGAGGTGAAAAGAAGAAATTATTTGAAAATAAGTTAAAATAGGTTGGAAATAAGCTCAGGTCATGGAGTTTGATGTGTTCAAAAGGTTTGCAAGGACAAGGGAGGTCAAAATTATGTTATGACATGATGCCCTAGTTGATAAAACATGGGTTTTGAATGAAAAAGAGAGGTTTGGGGGAGTAAAAGTGGCTAAATTCAAGAGGCAACATAATTTGGTGGTCAATTAAGTTTGTGTAGGCATAATGAAGAGTCTTGGAATAGGTTTTGAGGTTCGGGTTCAGGTTTGGGGATTCGGTTAACCAATTAGGCCAAATTTTTTGGGAGGGGGGTTCGGTTCATTTTGGGTTTGTTCATACGAAAAACATGTAAAAACTATATATATATATACAGCCTAGAAGCATGAATTAGAATTAGAATATCACATAACATCATATAAACAACAAAACCACCATAAACTTGAATGTCATTTAAAACATGCATGATAAATATTCATCATTGAAACTTGAATTATGGTAGCTTGATTTACAGAGTCTATTGATGCTAGGGTTCAATTTGTATGATTTTGAAAAAAGAACCCAACCAAGTAGAGTTATTAGCGTTCTTCATAAATCATAAGAATTTGTTTAGTACACTAGCCATTTTGATGTCTTCTTGTAGTCTCTAACATTATTTTGTATCATTGTTACATTGGTCTTGAGAGTGGTAGCTTAATATAGCTCCATAATATAAAATCTACAGTGTAACAATGGCATAGGCAGATTTTAAACTTTCAAAGAACCAAAGGCTGATTGCACAAAATTGAAGTATATAAACACATATCTTTTTGTAATATCAAGGATACTTTTTGAAACTTCTATGCATTTCTAATCTCAAAGGAAAAGTCTTTTGCCTAATCTGTATGCAGCCATGCTTTTAACATTGTCAAAAAGATAAAAACTTCCTTAATGATGCAAAGGAATGGCCAATCAATTCTAACTCTTCGCATGAGAGAAGAGAGATGTTGGAGAGTGCATCAAGTCAATGAGAATAGAAGTGTAATGTGTTTTAGTTTTGGTGCAGGAGCACCTATACCTCATTCTCAATTTGTGATTATTTGAAGGTGGAAAGATGCTCAATAGGTAGAGTGAGTCTTTTGGATGTTTTTATCTTGAGTAAGGTCAATTAAGACCATTAGACATGTTCTAGGTGAAGTTTTGAGTTATGAGTTTGAGTCTTGCATTAAAGAGTTTTGTAGCCTTTTTAAGGAAAATTGGAGAATTTACATGTAAAAGGGTGAAAGGTTAGTGTCATGTCAATAATAAGGCTATTATCAAGCCACTAGCATGGTCTTAGAGGTGTCCTAGGAGTTTCAATATGGTTGAAAGGTCAAAAAATAAAAACATTTCAATAGTGATGTTAACAACTTTGAAATTAGTGTGTTTTGTAGTCCAAACATGAAATAAAGGGGCTCTTACACTTTTTGTGATTACTGTAGCTTGTGTAAGAGGCCCCATGGATACTATTGTAATTTTAAGATGTATGAATATGGCGTAGGATGAGAAATAAAGAAGGTATAGCTGCTGTCCTCAAGAGTTTTGTGAAGTAAAGCATGTGAAATGAGAGGTTCAAGCCTAGGTTTCAATAAAATATGTATGGGAGATTTGATTTTATGATTTTTTATCCATGTACAGACCTAATGGGTTGTGTCTGAGTTGGTTTTGAGGTCTAGGAGGTTGTGGAAGTAGGAGATTCAATAAACCCTCATGATTTTGGCCTAAAATAAGGGTTTTTGGGTTTGGCAAGAATTTGGCCATATAAGTGGAATCCTTTTGTGGATTTGGAGTTTTTAAGGCATAAAAATTGCTTCCCCAAGGTTTCATGGGCACATGAAAAGTTTAAAGACTAGTTGCTTTGTAAAATAGGCCTAATCAACCTAATCAACACAACCTAGAAAGGGTGATTTTGGTGATTTGGTCCAATGTACTTGCCCTTGAAGTATGTTTAGTAACTCCAAAATGTGTGTCTAAAACCATCAAGGTTTTTTTTCGTGTTTTGGAAAAGTTTTGAGTTATTGGGCAAAAACTTGGTTTGCACTGCTAACGAGATTCAAGGAGTCAAAGTGTTAAATCTGACTTCTGTTGTTTGTTAGGCTTTGAGAGTTGTTTGGATTGTTTAATTGGTCATTCTAAACTTGTTGGAAGCCTCTTAAAGGTAGGTTGATAGGTTGGTTGAGTTAAGCCTCCCAAGTGTACATCAAGTTTTTAGTATTCCTCTGTTTCTCTACAGATATGTGATAAATTCTCAGTTCAATGATGCAGAATAATTTTTGAAAAAAGAAAGTTGTCACAATCCACTTTCAATCTAGCAAGAAAAAATGAAAGCTTGGCGTCTTTGAATGAAAATACTTGTTTTCAAAAAAAATGAATAAGAATGAGGTAGTTAAGGTGTTTGAAGTGATTTAGAGGTCACTTTTAGGGTTCCCTTGGGTGTGGGTCAAAGTCAAACTCCATAAAACATTAAAAAAATGTTCAAAAAACACTTTTTTGGATGCCATGCGGGTTCTATCTTGTTTCGCCTGGGTTTTGTCTGGGTTCTCTTGGGTTCTACTTGGATGAACCAGACCCAAAAAAGGACCCTGGTAGAACCCACAGGCGAACCAAACCAGGACCAAAACTAGGGCTAAAATAGAAGAACTCGGTAACATAGACAATGTGTCAAGAAGTTTACTACTTCATCTAATCTGAATATTATGTTTTACAAATGTTGTGAAGATTATTTATCCTTTGCTTAATTGAGTTGTTCCAATCAAAGGATTAAATATATTGGAATCTTTTTATCAATCATTTCATGGAATACCAATTGAAAATGTGTTTTTTTTCTTTTAGATAAAGTTGTTTACCATCAATCAATTAATTTATTCAAGACAAACCATGAAGGAAAACAATGATCAATACTAGGGCTAACCAATTAATAAGTATACATGTGAATAAGTAAAGCATGTACATGTGAATAAGGGAAGCACAAGTAGTCACAAACACGTATGCCTTGAAGTATACACACAAATACATAGTATACACAACTTAATACAAAGTATATGCACGAATACAAGGTATACACATGAAAATGCATAATTTACAAAGCATACATTGGAACACACGTAAGTCACAAAGTATACATGTAAGTTGTAAAGTATACACTTGAATACACGTAACTCATATCTATTGATCCATGAATTTATAACATGCAAATATGGACACCATCGATAAAAAATATTTGTATTAACCAAATAGCCATGTACACATAAATCAATATATGTTGATATAAGTATAAAATATAGGTACAAAATAGCCATATAGGCTTACGAGAATGCCATATAAGCATACAATGTCAAGTATATATCCAATACAAAATATGTACAAAACTGCCATGTAGGCATACAACAAAGGGCTCTGGAATCAAAAGTCATTTCTCTCTAAGCTCTCAAAATAATCTCTCGCCCTTTGCTTGTCGATCAGATGATGATAGGTCTGTCACTTGTTTGTGTTGCACTCGAGAAGTGCTCCTGTTGCTCCTCCTAATACAATTAAGTTCTTGGTGAAGTTTTAACTGTTACAATAAGAAGTAAAGACATCAATATATAGAAATTACATTATAAAAAGTGATATATTTAACAAAATTATCACTTATTGCCATCTCACGATCACTCTCCATGAGGAAAATATTCACACGCCCATGCTAAGGCATTCTCAAGCCCTGTATAAACCATCCAAATGGAAATTAAACTATGAATTAATAATGGTTTGATTTTTCACTAGAACTAACATCTATAACAATGAATGTAAATTGAAATTTAGTAATTAGCCTCATACCTCCCCTGTTAGAGCCATCGAGGATTGTATAGTGGATGAAACATTGATATCCATTGCCCTCATAACATTTGGAGGTGTTTCCGTGACCAACATCTAAAAATAAAACAACAAATTATTTAATCACACAAACTAAAATAGCGATCCACATCATGAATTATAATGTATGAGGTTGTATAGGTATTTTCATGATGTAATAAGGCTTAAATAGCCAATTTTGAGTTTTTAATGGTCTTTGGTAGTCATTTTAGGCATAAATTGTAAAGTTGCAGAATCTTAACAAGAGTTGTCAATCAATGTTGTAAAAATGCAAAAAGGTGACAAGCAAATGCAATTGGAAGTTGCTCCTAGACTTATTACTTATGCTATGTGAAGTAATTGCATCACTGCTTATACATTGACTTTCTAAACAATTGTATTATAGTTGAAATTTTGTCATCTATCAACATCTAGTTATTAGTTATGGAATGTGAAGTAATGCTTTGAGTTTGAATGATGTGCAATGCAATGTAATCCACAATATGAATATAAACTACACAAATCTATTAAGTGCAATTCATTAGTTAAACTCTTTATTCTATTACCTGCATGTAGCTTTCAGCAAATCCACTGGCACTGGGAGGTGTTCTTTGGAAACCTCCAATATTAGCATGTTCAACATCCAAAATCACATATTCAAATACCATTCATTAAACAATTCTATTAACATGTAATAAATTTATAATTGCTTACTAGTTACATACCCCACCGATAGGTGTACTACAAAAATAATTAGGTGGAGGGCCGGTGTATCTAGTCTCAACACTGTGACCCTATAATTTTATCAAAATCATAAAACTAAATTAGTTAATCTTGCATTTCAAAATTGAAATTTAATAGATTAAATTCAATGAACATGCTAACTTTTACCTGAGTATCAATGCCATACGCCTCATGCAAAATGTCAGCTTCCCTCTCCATCTCCATAGTTGCAGATGGATCCTATGTAGTAGCCTCCTGAGTGTTGGTGGGGTCATATGAACAAGTTGCCTTGCAAGATCAATGTACATGGGGTTGAAGGACACCACTCGAAGACTCCCCTGGATGGCACTATAGAATAGGGCTAGTATGATGGATGACACTCTAGTTGAAAGTGTTGATCGCCTATAATGTCTCTACATCGACACTCTCCTTCGCAACAGAAGGCATAACAACGTGCTCACGAGGCGGCCTAGCGAGAGGTCGTCTCCCTTGCTGCGTAGGATCTGGCTGTGCACCAGGTCTATCCTGAGCTGACCCCCCACCTCTCCCCTGGAAGTCCCTCATATCAAAATAATTTGGGATTTTGTTCAATATGAAATCACTGTATGGTTTCCTAAGAAAATACTGTGAGACTTCACAATTGTTGCACAGTGGGTAATCAAAGACCATGCACCACCTCTCATAAAAATGGTTCCTAATCTGTTGGTGGTGACACCAATGAATAGGAAACCTCTTCACATTGAGGGTGAGATTTTGATTTGTGTGTGGGTAGGTGAATAATGAGCACAAATCACCTTTTTGTAATTTTTAAATCCTTTACATCTTTATATGATAGTTTATCAGCATAATAAGCCCTAGCCACCTGCCTCCTATCTTGCCATCCAGTTATTTGTTTGCTAATTAAACCTACAATTTTTAGCATATATTTCAATGAATTTTCTAGGGCCATTCTTTCTGTAGTTGAACCATTTGGATCACTCAACGTACTGATTAAATCCTCTATTTTTTTTGTTGTTCTCAATTTCACTCATTAAATTTTGTTGAGTGCCAAGAGGGTGTTGAGTGATTGGTGGAGGAGGTTGTTGTTGAGGTTGATTTTCTTGTTGAGGATTCTCTTGCTCTTCTTGTTCAGGATTTTGAGGGTTTGTAGGTTCATTTGAATCTCCTACAAATTCAAAAAAATGAATATCAAAACCAACCTAAAACTAACAAATTCAAAACAAAACCCAAATAATCCTTACTTCTGACACCTCTTCGTCATCGTGGCACCATCATTGCAAAGAAATATCAACCATTGGTGAAGATTTTGGCAGAATTCCTCCTCCTAGAACACGAGCACAAAAATGCAAGTTTTGGCTGTAGGCTAACAAAAACACAGTCGAAATGAAAATGAATGAAAGTTTCTTTTTTTTTTCTTTTAACTTGACATAATGCAAGCACATTATAACGTGCTCGTGTTATTGGTTTGTTGTGCCCGAGCCTCAGGCTTGACACACTAAGCCATAATGCGAGAGTATGTATAGGATCATCATGGAAAAAACAGGCCCTTAAGTGGTAATGAAAATTCAGAAAAATTAGCGTTATGCAACTTGACGTAAAAATTTGAATAAGTTATCTATATTATTTCAAAAATATGTAAGAATAGAATCTATGGAAAATTGAATGTAGTTTCTAAACTACTAGGTTTATTTTTCTAAAAAAAAAATCTATTTGGTGAAAGATTGAAATTTTAATGCAGTAGTACTTAAATTTCAGGGAGAAAATAAGAAGTAGGTGTCTATCTGACCACCCTAACCATAATAAAATCATAATATTTTTTTATAAGATTTTAGATATAAGTAGAAGACTCATGTCTAGATGTGATGCATATTTTTTTGTATTTTTTTTCTAAGTAAATAATTAATTATGAATTTTTAATTATAAATTTTAAAAAATATAAAAAACTCGAAAGTCTGACCACCTTAACTTGGTCAAAATTTCATGAAATTCATTTTTTTAAAAATAATATAGCATGTGAAGCACAGAATGTGACACATGTTTTGGATTCAAAAAATGTGATACCATTTGAAAGTTAAAATTTATTTCAATTAGGCTATCAATCAGGACTTTAGTCGTAATTCTAATAGAAAATGAATAATAATTATTTATTAGATTCAAACTAAAGTATAATTTATATTGGTGGAAAGCTAAGAAGCTCCTTTACAAACCCTTTTCGTTTCACCAATTTTGGGTTAAAAAAATTTGCCAAATATATGCACGAAGTTTGGAAAAGCAAGGTAAGTTGTTAAACACGTTTTTTGTGTTGACTTCTTAGGATTGACAGGTCCAAACCAAAATCCAAAGCA
>VDFB02252616.1:1681946-1808324 GCA_007258455.2 Sequoia sempervirens | reverse complement strand
TTGTTAGCTAACTTCTGACCATAGCGATTTTTAAAATACTACACAAAATTTCACTGTGCTAGGTTCATACAAGAGTTGCTATGTTATGTTTTTCTGACAAAAAAACCACCAATTTGTGTGCATCCCTCTTTTGAATCCCTTAATCTCAACCATTTTCAAAATAAATTAGTAGTTTAGAAAGTAGACTTAGAGAACTTCAATCCTTATTTTTGTTCCATCTCAAAATTTTGAGTGTAACTATCCTCAATTTCAGGTCTAAGGTCAGTATTTCCTGATTTTAGAAAAAAGTTGTCTACTTAAGTCCCCTTTTTGGGAACCATCTTTGTGCACTTACCTTATACGAACATGGGGAAACAAGGGTATGTATTCCCATTTGAGACCACTTATTTTTTGTGCAAAACAAACCAGATGGCCAGGGGAGCTGAAGGAATTCTCAAGGAATATAACCTCCAGAATCTGTCTATGAGAGCTAATTTTGGCAGTAAGGGTTTTGTGAAGAAGAATCTCTATGGAGGGAGCTAATATCAGCATCACCCATCTATCGAAGATTTATGGGAAGATTGTGTTGATGAGAATGAAGTTTTGAGAAGAGATTATATGAGGCTAACGCTAAAATAGATACAGGTTTTCAATCTGTCATTTCACATTCTTGAAAATGTAATTGAGGTTTCAACAATCATAGATCCTTTATATGAAAAATTTCTTGATAAATCCCACGCTAGGGTTGATTGGAGCCAAAGTGAAATTTCAAATATGAGGATGCATGATGCCTTAGTGCTTAAAAGAACTCAGGACTAGTTGGATGGGAAATGGCAGAAAGTTGTTGGTCCTGTTCAGGAGCCTAAGTCATCATAGAAGAATGAACAGGGTTCTACGCAAGCATCTGGTGCAAGTGTATCACCAGGGAAACCCTCTGGTAGGTCATCTAGTGAAAATTCTCAGTCAGGAGGTGATGGTGATAGGACTAAAGAAATAGTCAAGTTGAAGAGCATCTATGAACAAGATAGTGTGCTTTCTCCTACCCCTAAAAATATGACCAATCAAGAAAAACTTGTGGCTACAGATTCTAAAGCTATCTTTCAACAGATAGCTGAAGATAATATCTTTCCTCCTCTATCTGAATTTCCCTCTTCTCCACCTGATAATCCACCTTTCACTCCTAGGCTTAGCGCTCCTAAATAAACTATTAGTGGAAATGAAGATTTTTATCTGGTAGTAGCCTTCGGGCCAAGATGGCTAAAAAAAGCAGTGGAGAAGAAGAGAAAGCCAAGAGAATGTCAAGGATGGTGACTGATGCTACTTTTGGAAATCAAATGTTAGAAACTGTTGAGCCTGTGAAGGATTTAAATGAAGATGAAATAATGAAGGTGGACTACAAAGTCACACATGTTGATATGGGGCCTCCAACACTAGAAGGTGATGTGTACCATGCCAATTATTCAGTCAATACCTTGATTCAAAGAGTGAAAGAACAGAGGAAAGAAAATATAAAACTAGAATCTCAAGTCCTCTCAATGAGTAACTTTATTTCTTCCATGCCAACTCTTCTTACATCTGATTAAGCCTCAAGTTCTCAGGTAGAGGGCATCGATGTGCTCACCATAGAGAAAATTAAAAAGAAATTGAGCCATTTCAGAGCTGCTTGTGAGGGGATCAATAAAATATCTCAAGAGGTGAATTTAGGTTAAATTTATTATTTAGGGTATAATACTATTTTGGTAAGGATTAGCGATAGGTTTATGGTTAGGGTTAGGGCTAAGGTCAGTGTGTGAGTTATGCTTATCATTTTAGAGTTGAGAATAGGGTTACCTACATTCACTCTTATAACCTTATCCATAACCATAACCCTAACCCTAACCCCAACCCCAATCATAAGCTAAATCCAAAAATAACCCCTAACCATAACCATAACCCTAAAACCTAATTATAAATATAACCTTAACCCTAAACTCTAAACCGTAATCCTAAACCTAATCTAACCCTAACCCTAGCCTTAACTTGCACCATAACCTTAGCCCTAACTATAACCCTAATTTGAAGCCAAATAGTAAACCCAAAGCCATATCCTAAGCTTAAACCTAACTATAATTCTAAATGTAACCTAACTCTACCCTAAGCTTAACCCTAACCCTAACCCTAGTTAAACTCTAATGCTAAATTTGAACTCTAAGATTTAATTCTAGGATTCAAATAGGGTTACAGTTAGTGTTAGGGTCAGTGTTAAGGTTATTGTTAGGGTTAGCATTAGGGTTGGGTTTAGGGTTCAATTATGCTTATTTTGGTTAAGATTATGATTAGAGTTTAAATAGAGTAAGGGTTAGGGTTAAATTAGGGTTAGGGTTAGGGTTCATTTAGGGTAAAAAATAGGTTTAAGCTTAGGGTTAGGGTTCATTTGGGGTAAAAATTAGGTTTAGGATCAAAGTTAGGGTTAGGGTTACGTTTAGGGTTAGTGTTAGGTTCAACATTAATGTTAGTGTTAGGGTTCAATTAGGCTTATGAATAATATCTTAAGGGTTAATAATATGTTATAGCTTAATGATACATTAAGGTTAGTGTTAGGGTTAGGGTTCAATTAGGAATATTTTAGTTATGGTTATGATTAGGGTTTAATTAGATTAAGGGTTGTCGTTCAATTAGGGTTTAGGTTAAGGTTCAATTAGGTTTCAATCAAGGCTACATTTAATGTTACAAATTTTTGTTAAGGTTAAGGTTATGGTTTATGGTTAGGGTTAGGAAAAGGTTAGGGTTATGATTATGGTTTATGGTTAAAGGACATGTTTATAGTTACAATTAGTGTTACAGTTTCAAATATGGTTAGGGATATGTTTAGGGTTAGAATTATGATTTAGGAATTATTGTTAGGGTTAGGGTTAGAAATTGAGTAGATTTATAACATTATGATAATGTTAAATTTATGATTTTTTAAGGTTTCTTATTTAGGTAAGGATTAGGGATAAGCTTATGGTTAGAGTTAGGGTTAAGATTAGAGTGTGAGTTATGCTTATGATTTTAGAGTTGAGAATAGGGTTAGGTTAGGGTTGAAGCAATCTCACTTCATTTACCCCTTAAGTCTTTCATTAATAAATGATTTAAAAAATTCTAGCTCATAATTTAAAAATTAATTTTACCAAACTTATTAATGACATTCACTTTGAAGATTATTATTTACAATTAAAAATAAATTAAAAAAGAATATAAAAAATGATAATAAATACATAAATAATAATAATATTGTAAATTATTTTAAAATTATATGATAAAATTAAGTGTAAATGTAATTCTTAATTACATTATTATTTTTAAGATAAAGATATATATGTCAATTAATGACATTCATCTTAAAAATTATTATTTACAATTAAAAATATATATTTAAAAAATGATAATAAGTATAAAAATGATAAGAATAATTTTGTGAATTATTTTGAAATTATATGATAAAGTTAAGTGTAAATGTAATTATTAATTACATTATTATTTTAAAGATATATATGCCAATTTTTAAATATATTAATTTAAAAACTTATCTTTATGTATAATAATAAATTTATTGTATTTAATTTTGTAATTCTAAATTGTTTTACTTTACACTTATTATAAAAAGTCATATTAAACTATGTATTTATGTTTCTATATTTTTGTAGAATAAAATATTTAATAAGGCCTTATAAATTAAATTTATAGTATTTCTTTAGAGATATATTTTGAATATTAATTTACTATATTTAATTTTGTAATTCTAAATTGTTTTAGATTTACACTTATTATAAAAAGTCATATTAAACTATGCATTTATGTTTCTATATTTTTGTAGAATAACATATTTAATAAAAGCCTTAAATTTATAATATTTCTTAAGAGATATATTTTAAACATTTTTAATGTTTTAAATATTTGAATTTAGAAACATATTTTTATGTGGAATATAAAATTTAGATAATTATTTTCTATTGAATCTTCTAATTTTAAATATATAAATTTACAAATTTTTAAAAGAACTATTGTTTTTCATTCCTTTATAATTTTATTTCTATTCTATTATTAAAAAAATCTCTCACCATCACATCAAATATTTTTCTTTTTTAATTTTTTTTGATATTTTAAAAATTTTAATGTTCTTTTTTTTTTTAAATGTAATAATAAATTTAAGATAATTCTTTTATACTTATATTTTTAAATTTTAGAAACTTCTTTTTATGTGTATTAATTTAACATTTAAAAATATTTTGTATGCTTTAAATATATTAATTTAGAAACATTTTAATGTGTTTCTAAATTTAGGATATTTCTTTTTTACTTAATTTTCTAATATATATATCAAAATATTTTTCAATCTTTATTTTTAAAATATTATTTATAAAATGCATTCAAGCTGCAACTTATATATATACACAAAATAATAGATAAATAGACCACACCCTTAAAAAAAAAAATTATTATTATTTAATATCAATTGTTAATAAAATCAAAACTAAAAATCAACAAAATATAAACCTTGTTTAAATACTATGTTTCAACCTAAGTTAGCATGGCTATACTTTTATTCCACCCATATAATAATGTTATATACCATATATATTATTTATTTATTCTTTTATTTAACCTACCCATCAAAAAAATAGATTTCCACAAATATTGCAGAGTTAAAAGAAATCTAAAATAAAATATTTTAAATGAATTCAAATACATATTTCCCTTCATAGTTGAAATCCAAAATAGAACCTAGAATCTACACAAAACTTTAAATCAATGAATGACATAAAGAGAAATAAAAAATAAAATGTGAAAGGAGGGAAATAAACAAGTGACCAAGCGTCGAGTTCCTCTGAGAGGTAAAAAGCATCTAGCTATGAGTTAGAAAAAGTAATTAGATAGGAGATAGGAATATAAATGTATTAAATATAGCTAGGAAAGTTTGAAGTAATTTGCAATGGTGCATTAATGCGTGGAATGTTTAGGGTCCATGGGCAACGTGGTCAATAGAGACATGTGAATAGTTAACATGTGTTGATGGATGCATGCAAAATTGCATTTATGGGTACCATGTAGCATCTATCAGCTCAAATCAAAATCTGGATTTGCTAATTTAAGTTTGGTTTATTTTTACAACCTAGTATTTATTCTGTAAAAATGGCTAGTTCACTAGCTTTAGACAAGCCTAAAATAGTTTTGTTGGTATAAACACAGTTTAAAAGCAAGGTGAAAAAGTTATGCATGGAGATTCATCTAAGCTTTACGCGATTAGTAGTTGCAAACAATAGTGACAAAAGGAAGCATCAAGTACAAGGCAATAACATATGCAAGCAGTGCTTGTCGAAAGTCTCAAGGAAAGAAGAAGTTCTACATCAAAATTAATGAAGATGAAATTGCAAATGATTATCCTTTACCTGCATTTTATAAAGCCACTGAAGATGAAATGGATGAGTATCTTTTTTATGATGATGATTCATGTATATTAGATCCTGCAGATCTACCCCGCAGGATGTTGCATGATTGGTCTTTATATAATTCTGATTCCAGGCTTGTTCCACTGGAACTTCTTCCAATGCTTGGTGGTACTGAGACAGATACAGCAATATTTGGCTCAGGTGTCATGACAGAAGATGATGGTGGTGGCTATTGTTTGGATGCTGACTCTGAAGGTAGTAAAAATTCTAAAGACAATGAGCCACATGGAATCCGCATATATTTAAGTGCTATCAAGGAATGGATGATAGAATTTGGAGCAAATATGCTCTTCATATCAATCCGCACTAATGGTGCTTGGTACAGGCTTGGGAAGCCTTCTAAGCAGTATTCACCATGGTATAAACTTGTGCTAAAAAGGTATGTCGTTGTTCATGGTCAAATTATTTTGCAGCAATTTGTAGAGTATCCAGATGAACGAATCCAAAGGAGTGCCTTTGTGTTAGGCCTTTCAACAAAGATGGAACAGAGACATCATACAAAACTGTTTCTAACAAAGAAGGGAGTCATAGTCAAAGAAAAGAATTTGAATCCTAGGGCTAGTGCACGGCCCGAAACTATCTGCAAGCAAGCAATGCGTGCAACCACTACAAAGCTAATAAATCGCATCTGGAGCGAGTACTATTCAAGTTCTGCATCTGATGAAATAAAGGAGGAAAATGGTGAGAACGGTGAGAAAGATGAGGAAGAACAGGACCAGGAAGACAATGAGGATGAGGAAGAGACTGATTTGATTGTGTTGGACAAAACTGAACTCTCACCTGTTATTAGAACAGGGAGAGGCAGGTCAAGTAGCAAAGCTATAAAATGGGAAAGCCAATCCATTGGTAAAACTTTTTTTGGGGAACCCTTATATAAAATGGTTTCTGTTGGTGAAGATATTGCTGTGGGCAGTGCAATTTTGGTGTATTCAAAAGATCAGAACCAGCACTCTGAGGCCCTTCCTACTATTCTTTTTGTTGAATATATGTATGAGAAATCTAATGGCACAAAAATGATTGTTGGAGAAGAGAGATTTACGGGATTTGTTTCTATCCGTTGATTGCTATTTCTGGAGAATGCATACTTTGTGGGATTCGTCTGGATTCGTCTTAATCCTTCTAATTAAGGCTGATGTATCTCTATATGTAGAGCCTTTGTAATCTTTTGACATACAATCATGAATGAAATATCCTCTCTCCCTTCTCCAGTGGACGTAGGCTACGGCCGAACCACGTACATCTGTGTTCTGTGCATTATTTGATTTGTTTCTTCATGGTATCAGAGCAGAAAAAACATTATTCTCTGGTCTTTTCATGAATTTCGTAGAGGTTGAAAGATGAATCTGGTTGTTGCAGACTTCGTGGGTGATTCACTTCTAAAAAAAAAATGTGTCATTTTCTTGCCTCTGAAAAACGCCAGGGTTTCTGCAAGATTCTTTGAGATACACAGTTTTTTTTTGGCATGCTATTTGTATGCTTTGGTGCGCTACTTCTGGGCATGACTTCTAGGTGCGATTTTCTCCAACACTGCTAGGGTTTCTGGCAGATTTGTATGTGCGAATTTCATCATTCTCTGGCCTCTAAAACCGCGCGATTTCCTCTAGCACGACTAGGGTTTCTGGAAGATTTGTATGGGCAGATTTGTATGCGTGAATTTAATCATATTTTCTCCAACATCTGTCATCTTTCAGGATCGAAAGTCGAAGAAGACAATTGGTAAAGGAACATACTCACATGGACTTTATTTTCTGAACTCCCTCAATAAAGCATATCATGCCAATGGTGTAATTGAAAGTCACACTTTACATCAACGGCTTGGACATCCATCCTACCGTATCTTGTCAAAACTTTGTCCCTCTGCTTCTGTTGATTCTGATGTCTGTGATGTTTGTCAGTTTTCTAAACAAACACGTTTACCTTTTGTCAACTCATCTTCTATGTCTACTGAGTTGTTTGAATTAGTTCACTCTGACTTATGGGGACCTGCGCCAATTGATTCTTATGATGGATATAAATATTTTGTGTTGTTCATTGATGATTTTTCTCGTGCTACCTGGTTATACTTGTTAAAATCAAAAACTGAAGTGACTTCTATCTTCAAAGATTTTCATACTATGGTATTTAATCAGTTTGGTGCTAAAATTAAAACTTTTAGGTCTGATAATGGTACCGAATATGTTAAAGGATCTTTTTCAAAATATCTTCAAAGCCAAGGCATTATTCATCAAACAAGTTGTGTCGGAACTCCACAACAGAATGGGGTGGCCGAAAGAAAGAATCGACACATCCTAAAAACCACACGGGCCCTTATGTTTCAAACAAAGGTCCCAAAACAATATTGGTCTCATGGTGTATTAACCGCTGCATATTTGATCAACCGTCTTCCCAGCCGTGTTATTTAGTTCAAGTCACCATTGGAGATACTCAAAAATAGGACACCTGACATCTCACACTTGAGGGTATTCAGATGTGTCTGTTATGTGCACTAGCAAGCAATACACAGAGATAAGTTAGAAGCTCGCTCTACTCGGTGTGTATTTTTTGGGTATTCTTCCACTAAGAAAGGGTACATATGTTATGATCCAGTCACTCATAAAATTGTTGTTTCACGTGATGTCCGTTTTGTGGAGTCTGAATCCTTTTTTAAGGCTTGTGTTGAATCTGGGAGTCGGTCACAGGGGGAGTCTGTGTCTCACTCGGTTCCGCTTCCTACCGTTACCAATGAGGATGTTGTTCTTGATCATGATGCAGAAGTTCCTGAAGCTACACTAATCCCCACATCTCCTCAAGCTACTCGAAGATCAAGTAGAGCAACTCATCCTCCAAAGCGAATGAAAGATTTCTTCACTTATCATGCTACATCTTATCCTATACAGGAACACCTGTCTTATAATAATATTTCTCAGTCTCACCTAGCCTTCTTGAGTACAGTTGATCATAATCAAGAACCTAAAACTTTTAGAGAAGCTAACTCCATTGCAGTCTAGAGGAAGTCTATGCAAGACGAGCTACAAGCTCTAGATGACAATAACACATGGGAGATTGTTAAGCTACCTCCAGGAAGGAAAACTGTCGAATGTCGTTGGGTGTACAAAAATAAATACAACAGTGATGGTTCCTTAGAATGACATAAGGCCAGACTTGTTGCTAGAGGATTCACACAAACATATGGCGTAGATTACCAGGAAACTTTTGTGCCTGTTGCAAAGATGAACACATTCCAGGTCCTCATTTCCCTTGCCGTCAATCAAGATTGGAAATTGTTTCAAATGGATGTCAAAAATGCTTTCTTGCATGGTGATCTTAAAGAAGAAGTTTACATGAGCATACCACCTGGGCATCCACAAGAGGCCACATTTGGTTTAGTGTGTAAGTTAAAAAAGGAAATCTATGGGCTTAAACAATCTCCACAGGCCTGGTATGCTAAGCTTAGCTCTGTCCTTATGCTGAATGGGCTGAAACAAAGTAATGCAGATCCTTCTCTGTTTGTTAAAAGAAGTAACTCTGGTATTGTTGTTGTGCTGATTTATGTTGATGATATAGTCATTACTGGTGATGATCAAAATGCAATTTCTAAGCTAAAACTTCTGCTACACAATAGATTTTCCATTAAAGATTTGGGCACTTTGAAGTACTTTCTAGGATTAGCAGTTGCCTACTCAAAAAATGGCATCTTTCTTAATCAACGAAAGTATGTGCTAGATTTGTTACTAGAAACTGGTAAATTTGGAATCAAACCATCAGATACGCCAACAGATAGCGGAGGAAAATTGGATGATACTAGTGCATTGTTGTCTGATATTGGTTAGTTTCAAAGGCTGGTTGGTAGGTTAATCTATTTAACCATTACTCGTCTTGACCTTTCTTATGCAGTTAGTCTGGTAAGTCGTTTCATGCATGCTCCCAAGGCTCAACATATGCATACTGTTACCAGAATTTTACAGTATCTGAAAGGGTCTCCAGGAAGGGGTATATGGATGCGTAAGACTGGCCATAATTCTATTACTACCTATATTGATGCTGATTGGGCAGGATCTCCCATTGATCGAAGGTCTACAACTGGCTATTGTACTTTTGTTGGAGGTAACTTGGTCACATGGAAAAGTAAAAAATAGAGTGTTGTTGCTCGTTCAAGTGCTGAAGTAGAATATAGAGCAATGGCATCAACTACCAGTGAAATTATATGGCTTCGCGCTCTGTTGCTGGACCTTGGATATGGTTCATCCCTACCAACTCAATTATTCTGTGATAATCAGGCTGCAATGCATATTGCTTCCAATCCAGTGTTTCATGAGTGCACCAAACATATTGAAGTTGACTGTCATTTTGTTAGAGAGAATGTGCAAGCCAATGTTATCTGCACAACCTTTGTACCTACAAATTAGCAATTGGCGGATATATTTACAAAAGGTCTTCCAGCTCTCAAGTTTCAAGAAATATTGTCCAAGTTGGGCTCTATTGACATTTTCGCACCAACTTGAGGGGGAGTGTTGGAGAAGAGAGATTTACGGGATTTGTTTCTATCTGTTGATTGCTATTTCTGGAGAATGCATACTTTGTGGGATTCGTCTGGATTCGTCTTAATCCTTCTAATTAAGGCTGATGTATCTCTATATGTAGAGCCTTTGTAATCTCTTGACATACAATCATGAATGCAATATCCTCTCTCCCTTCTCCAGTGGACGTAGGCTATGGCCGAACCACGTACATATGTGTTCTGTGCGTTATTTGATTTGTTTCTTCAATGATCCATGGAAGAGTTCTTCAGAGAGGTAGTGAAACTCTGTTAGGAAATGCAGCTAATCCACGGGAAGTCTTCTTGACTAATCAATGCCTTCAAGTTGATGTGAATGACATTAAAGAGACAGTAGGAGTGGAGATCAGATTGCAATCTTGGGGCTATCAATATAGGAAGGAAAATTTGATTGCAGATGAAGCTGACAGGGCACGGGCAGTAGAGATGGAAAAGAAGAAATTGCCTGTTGAATACTTCTGCAAGTCTCTATATGCACCTGAGAGTGGTGCCTTCCTTTCTCTTCCTTATGACAATTTAGGGCTAGGAAATGGCCAGTGTCATTCTTGTAGAATAAGAGAAGATGAGAAGCAGAATTCAAAACTCTACATGCTTCAAAATAATGATGGATTTAAGTATGAAGGTGTGGAGTACTACCTGCATGATTTTATTTATGTTGATCCAGGCCAGTTTGCTGTTGTTGGAGATGAAAAGAAACCTTTAGAAAAGTTCAAAGCAAGTGGGAATAGGGGTCTTAGACCCAATGCTGTTTGCCAGATTTTGGAGATCAAAAGCTCAAGTGGCTTAAGGAAGTCTGAATCCAAGCCAACAAAGATAAAATCTCAAAAAAATCTTTGCCCAGAGGATGTTGGGCTTGAAAAGGCCTACACTGCCGACATAAGGGAGGTAACTGCAGATTTCTTTTTCTAGTGACCCTTTTCTGTTTCAGTTTTTGTCATCTCTAAATGTACTCTGGTTTTGTTGATTACTTCACAGTTGCATCTGCCTGGGAGCTTTCTTTTAGAATCTATTGGCTTACTTACAGCAATTTGTACAAGCATTTTGCATTCCACTCTTGAAGAATATTTCGATCAACACATTTATTTATACTATTCTGATGTCCTGAAATAACACCTCTGATATGAATTGTTGTGGGGTTGGCTACAATGTGTATAAGATTGATATATATTTAAAGTTGAGGGAAAACATCAATTAGCATTGACGGTATTTCTTATCCACATCATTGCAGGTTTATTATAGTGATGAATCTGTAAATATAGAAGTGGATGCAATAAAAGGAAAATGTGTTGTCATGCGACAGCAATATTTCTCTCCTATGCCTGGCAATGTTATCTTTGAACATGTTTTCTTCTGTAGTTGCATCTATGATCCAATTAAGGGTGCCCTGAAGCAGGTAATTTTTAAAAGTTCTAGTAAATCTGCTAAATTTCAACATATGTGTGGTTTCTATTGAGTTTATTTGAGTGGGAGAGATAATTCTTTTCAATAATCTACTGTGAATAGCTGCCTACAAACATCAAGTTAAGATCTTCAAAAGGTGCAGGAAACCAAAAAGGCAAGTTTCTTGTTGATGAAGTTGAAAATGCTAAAAGGAAAAGCAGTTTCAGAAGATCAGCCTACAGAAAAGGCATCAGAAACATCTAATGATTATCGCTTGTCAACACTAGACATATTTGCTGGCTGTGGTGGTTTGTCAGAAGGATTGGAGAAATCAGGTAGCTTTTGTTTCTATTGAGTATTTATGTGTTCTTTATTGCCTAGCTTTTGCCATCCTTCATAGTTTTTAACAATGTTCTTCCAAATATGTTTTAGTGCTTGCCTGATTAAAGAAATCAGGTACCACAGATTTATGCAAATCTCAATAAAAACAAGATTTTCTTTCAGTTTTCCTTCTATATTGTATGCTTTAGCAATGTCAAAATTCAGTAGCTACATATTGCTAAGCATGCAATTAAAATCACTATCTCCTTATCTTGGAGTGTCATTAATGTCTCAACCGTGTATTATGCCCAAGACAAGCCTAAAATGAATCATGTGAATTAAATCTTCATTGGGGATAGTTTAAATCTAAATAGACCTTGATGGGATGCATTAACTTAATCAGTTCAATAGTCAATCTGAACCTTTCTTTTTTTCAGACTTCGTGGAGCTGAATAGACTATGATAGGATATATGGCTGATTTCTACTGTTTTATTGCTTGTAGTAGTGTCTCATTTCTTGATTAGAAGATGTTTTATGTGATGGAGGATTCTAGAGGATTCGTGACATGCCCTTTGATTTTGACAGTTGATTATATGTAGATACAAGCCTATTAACCAAGACATATGAAGGAAAAACAAAGATTTAAAAGTATAGAGTAGTTCACAAAGTTATTTCATTTCAGAAAATAACAAATATATGCATTATAGGATAATATATGAGAATAAACAAAAGATTTTCCAATCGTACTCAAAAATTTTGGCAAGATCTAGCAACTTTCTGCATATTTTATCCAAAATTTTCAAATGTGTTTTGTTGGATAAGTTGCTAATTAGAGGTTCGTTCTTTTTTCTTTTCTTTCTGAGTCACATGCTTCCAGAAGCCTACACAAAAAGGTTTCCTTTGGAGGACATGATGCACTCTTTCCATCTGAAAAATCAATTAAACATTTGCATTTTTATTAGTGTGTTACAAGGAATGAATATTGCCAATAATCAAATAGAAATATGTAGTTCATAGAACTCCAAGTACTATAAATGAACCTTTACACTTACAAAAAAGTCAAATCTGTATTGTATGCAGATAAATGCCTCATCCATATAACTACTTTTCTAGATGTTATTAATTAACAATTTGATCAAATCAATTTACATCAAATCAAAAATGTAAGTCTGTGTGATACAGAGCTTTTTGCTTTCATAAGTTGGACAAGATAACAAAAGTTGGACTAAGGAAAAAAGGAGTTTTTGCCTTACTTTTGGCTAAAAGCATCTCGCCTTCCAAAGTGACAGAAGCACCCAGAATCTTAGCTCCATTTATGCAAACTTCTCTGCTTGCCTTTTCACCTGCACACCATAAGAGTATTTTCTTTAAGCATGTCTATTGGAAAAACCATCTACTTCTAAAGTGAAGATTTAAATAGTTATCATCCCTAATATGGAAAGCCCTAGATCATGACCAAGCTGATTAGACAACATGGCAGGAGAAATCATGCTTGGATCACCTACATTTTTGCAATTTGGACATTGAAATTTTGAGTTTTGTATCACCTTGATCAACATCTTCAGTGCCAGTTGTGCAATGTTTGTATGCATTGACTATGCTTGTGACACTAGCACACTCAAAACTAGTAGAGCACTGTAGACATACTATAAAGAATGGCTCATAGTCATGGTATCTGTGGAAGAAAGTTCGTCTGATGAGAATCATACAATTTTTTGCTGTGAAGCAATTAGAAAAAAATAGAAGAAAAGAAATTAGCATATGAGATCACACCTTCACCATCATTCACAAGAGTGGCAAAAAAAGAAATTGTAGAATCCTTACTAGCAGCATTAGAGCCCAATTTTGGTTCAAACTGAAGACAAAAAATCACTGAGTAGCTCTTAGCAAGACTGGTGACAGCATATCGAGAATTTTTGAGGGAATATGCCCATGTTTATTCAAGGTCATCAACAAGGGTTTCATATGCCAGGGCATGTAAGCCATTATTGATTCTAGTGTAATATCATTGGGCAATACAAGGATTAGATCTGCAATCCAATGCAATACAAATCACGGTTCAATATCATCATTCACAAAACATAACTACAAGAAATTGACATTTTCTTGTTGAACCCTAAAGTTACTGATATCAAACCCACATACAGTTACTGTTGAAAAAGGAACCCCAGTGCTGCTACTGTTAAAAAATGAACCTAAGTGCTAATACCATTAAAAAAAATTAAAAAAAGGAAGTACACTAAAGAGAAGATACTTACAAATTAGATGGTGATTACTATGCTCTGAAATAAATCAAAACCCGAAAAGAAAAGATAATAAAAGTTTAGCTAAAGAAAGAAAAATCATAACAAAATTGCTGCTTGAAGTTATACATTGCAATTGTAGCTCTTCTGAAAATATGCCAGCTAGAACTTGCTGACAGTTATAACACCAAAAAGATATAAAGGGTCAATCAAAATACGCCTTTTGTGTGTCCTTCCCTAATTTATTCAGAGGAGGCTAACTAGAAGCAGAAACCTAGCACACTATGAAGCTGTTGAATGAAACAATGATCATACTAAATGCTAGAGTTGTATTCATAATCTAAATGAAGATAATGAAATTTTTTAACAATTCAATGGAGATAATGAATGATTCTAACCAACCAGGCAAGGCTTAAGCAAGGTATCTGGTACACTACCTGAGTCTGCCACCTGTTTCTGATGTACTTGTCTAGGAACCTCATGCTCTGTTCAAACCCAAGTCATACCCTCAAACAAAGCTGTGCCAAATCCATTCCACCTAGGAAAACACAGGAGGAAGCTGAGTTCAATCACATTGCTTTTTAAAACAGTTTTTGAATGAAAAAATTAAAAAAATGAAAGGGTGAACATTCATTGATGCTTCTAACATACTTGTGCAGGAACCTCCTGCTCTGTTCAAACCCAAGTCATACTCTCAAACAAAGTTGTGCCAAATCCATTCCACACCCAAAACAAACACAGGAGGAAGCTAAGTTCAATCACATTGCTTTTTAAAACAATTTTTGGCAGGGCACGGTGTATCCTACCCAGGTCTGCCACAAGTTTCTGACATGGCACCCCATAACCTGTTCAAACCCAAGGCCAATACCATCAAACAAACCTAGGCTAAATCTAGATCATATCAGGGGCAAACATAGGGTGGAATTAGATTACATTTCTTTTATAAAGCTTTTTAAATGAAGAAAGAGAAACAAAAAAAATTAAAGATTGAAAGATAAAAACTAATTGATGCTCGGGGCTGAATCTCATGTTTTATAATTATAAATTATATGGCTAATTTTGTTTGTTAGGTAAGAGTTTTTATATCTTTTGTATGGTGATACCTGACAAACCCATTAACCCATACCAATTATTAGATAAACTTAAATCTCTAGTACCCCAAAAGGATACTTCTCAGTCATCGCACACAAGAAGCTCTAGTTCAAGCTACCCAGATAATAGAGTTTCAGGGGAAATTCTATGTTATTAAAACAACTTATCAGCAACAGTGTAACCAATTTATCCCCATGATTGATCTCATTCGATTTGTACTTTAAATTTGAATAACTAGTTTTTGACTTCACACTTCAGTTTCAACAGTACCAAATCTCATTTGATTTGCAGTTCACCAAAATACAGAATGCCATTTACAAACAATTTTTCCAAGCGTGTACAATCATCATACTTGTCACGAATCGCAGCTAATAAAATAAAGTTTCATGGATAACAATAGGGAAGGGAGCATACCACAAGAACATGTCGCAATCCAAGGCTTGGATTCCAATCCTTCTTCAGAGCATTGACACAAATTTCTCCATTACTTGCAATATTAGGATGGAATATTTTTGTCACAAAATAACCTGCAGTAAAAAAAAATTGTCAAATGATAAAACACACACACTCCCTCTAAAGCACTTACCCATTTAGAGCATCCATGCACTAGAAGCTATTGAATATGAAATGAAGAATAATTAACAGAGGGAATGTCCACATCTAGAAAAACATGTAATCCTTCTAAAGTTATAGAATCAACATTTTAAAGTAATGCAAATCAAGAAATTACCCTTTGGTAGAGAGTGGAAAATCAGTAGTTAAGACAAGTTTAATGCGGAAAACACCGTTTTCATATGGGGTGCCAACTACAAGACAAAGAAAGCACTAATTCATAAAACATTCATGGTCAACTGTTTTATTATATTTTACAAAATACAGAAATTAGACTATGATGAAATGAGATCTCTCACAAGTGCAAGGGTAACTTATCAAGGATACAAAAACATTAAAATTTTAAATTCATATTTACTTTAACTAATATTCATTTGCTATATACCTGGTCCTTCTATTTCTGCGAATATGATTGAGAAACTGTCATCATTAATTATTACTTTAATGCCTGCCGGTGGTGCTTCATCAAAGACTCTTTATCTCCCTTGCAAGTTCCTTCATTACTTTGGGTGGAAGGTTCTCATTTTCAGCCTGTCAGAAAAGATCACAACTCAAATTTTATTCTAAAGCATAAGGCATGGAAAATCTTTACCAAACCCCATGTGTATAATTTTATAAGTAACCATTACAAAATAATTGTATTATGCAATAGACAAAAAGACACCATAATTTTGTTTCTGACATACAGCTGTGCAAGCTTTTAAGGCTTGTGCTCTACGGAAAGAAATCAGGTATCAGGTCTTCAAACTTAACTCTTGCATTTAGACAGAACCGATATAGTATCACAGAACAAAAGAAAGAAAAGAGCAAATAAGAAGAAGCTAGTGAGAGTCTATTCACGAACATCACCAAAACCCGGTTATTAATTATAGCCAAATCTAGTCATACTGACAGAACCAACAAACTAGAAGTTATGTTTTGTGCCAAACATTCCACTAACATGACCAAGGATTTGGATGTTGGCAAACGATTTCCACCTACTTACCTAGTTAACCCAAATTTTTATAAGAAATTTACCTATGTCAAATGTTTCCCTAAAGAAGGTAATACTTTCAATAGAATGAAACAATCAAACGTACCATGACGCTCAATTGAAAAGTGTTTTAACACAGGTTACAACTTGAATAATGCCTTCCAGTCTTGCCAGAAATGTGTCACCGGCCCAAGCCTTCTTCAAAATGTAATTATACCTTGTGCGTAATTCTCTGTCTTCAGCTATCTGTACAAATATAACAACCAATGACTTTTAACTATGTATGTAGCAACATTTAAAATGTCCCACTAGATCTTCCCCAAGTTGACTAAGTTTAGGGAATTCAAAAACAATAGAAAATCCTAATCAAAACCATACTTCATGAGAAAAATAATTACACAGTTTAATATATAAAAACTAACTACAGTATTATGGACTCTGGAAATTTTATGTCTTCAAGAAAAACCCAGCTTTCCTATTTTCTAAAACAATATTTTCAATATATAAGTGATCAGGAAAACCTGAAAAAAACCTATATCTTTTCAAGGCCCTAGTTGAGAAATCGCTTTCATTACGTTGGAATAATTATTTTATTAGAACTGAAATCACAAGCACATACCAAAAAATTAAGCAGGTAGATTAATTCCTAGCTCTTAGCTCTAGAATAATTATTTTATTAGAACTTCTTAGCTCTTATTAGTTCCTGTAGGTAGATTAAGCATTAATCGTCTGCTCTTAAAGCGCTTAATTGAGCAAGACTTCATGAAAATGAATTAATATGGAAAAGCAACCAAAGAAACAGAAGCAAAAGATCAATATTTCGTTTTAATCACTGTCAGGGTAAATGCCCCAAATTAATGAGGTTTATTAAGCAAGTAAAATGCACAGACGTAAAATAATCTAACCCTGATGAAATTATCAGAAAGTGGTTAAAGAAGGTTGTTCCTCTGCCATAATATTGAAAAGCATTCACCTGCTTTGACCAACACTTTCAATTAGCAGAAGCAGAGCACATCTGTAGAAAGGGCAGGTTTCCTGAAAGTAATTACAGTCAACCTATGCTTAATCATCTCACCTGAAGAAGAAGAAAGGGCAGAAAGAATTTATGGTAATTCTTGCCTCAAATAGCTCTTGTCATTTGGGGGTTCCTTAGGTCAAGACCAGAAAGAAAGCAACAAATTCCAGTCTTTACATAATCCATTCCTGATGCCATGCACAGTAGCACTCTGGGTATAGCGATATCACAGCAACCTACAGGAAATCCCATGGTCCTCAGAACACACGCTTACAGAACACAAAAACAACACATGCAAAGTAATAGAGATGCATAGCAAGTGGCTTAACTCTATATTAAATGACCAAAGTACTCTGGCCATGCGTGGCCACCAAGGCATTCCAGCGCCTTCACCTCGAGCCAAATGCCATTTAATGTATTTAATTTGTATTCATGAATTACGTATGTCTACATGCCAGTTTTATAAACTATGCCTTTGTTTAAATTTATTTAATCAATTTATGCGTTCGCATTTTCTTGAATTTTTAAAACAAAAATGATTTATAACGCTACTCGGACGAATAGAAAAATAGATAAATGCTAATTTTCCAATATATAAAATAGCTCTCCAAATTCAAACTATACAAAAAAATAAGTAATATGTTAAATGGAGAAATGTGATTGGCTGATGTTGCAGGTTAAAAGCATTCTAGGGGAATGCAATAGTATTCCTGCCGATAAATAGCCTACAAATAAAATCTCAGTGGAGTTTACTGCAGCTAAAGTGAATGCTATTTTTTCCTATTATTCTCCACAACCATAGAGTAAGCCACCTCAACACACCCCTATATTTGGTGAGCTGCTAGTTTTATATTAAACTATTTGAAATTTACAATTATTTAAAATATTTTCTAATTTGAACTTGCCTTTAATAATATTTAAATTCAATGATTTAAAATTAAATAAAACATTTCTAATTCAAATTGTTTGTAATTAATAGTTATTTAAAATATTTCTTAATTTGATTTATTTTTCTTTTACGGATTGTGTTGGATGCTATAGGTCATATTTCCATTGTAGTGTTAGGCCTAATTAAAATTACATCCAGTGCAATAAAATGGAGTCCACAACAATGAAGAAACTTGCCATCATTTACTTTTTTTAACTATAATACTAACGGTCCCATGATTTTTTCATTTATTTACTTCAATTTGAACAAGAATCATTCAATGAATGGCAAATACATGTATTATTCACGAGATCCTTTCTTCTAAAATTTCCTTTGTAAGGCATCAATAATAATTAATTTAGTCAGTTGGGCCATGGTTCATAGGTGAAGTGATTTGACATGGCTGTTATAAATTCGCCAGGTTTCAATCCTACAAAATGCTAGGCCTTGTTAAATGAAGGAGTTAAAGGGTTGATTTCACTGGAATTGTTATCTCTTAAGCTAGGAATCTAAGTGAAAGGTAGTAAGGTTGTTTGTACTTCGTATAGCCTCTACAAGGTTGATTCTTAGCATTTTATTTGAGACATAAAACATCTTATATCACTTTGATTATGTATTTCTAGTTGTATACACCTAAAATTAGTCTAGATAATTAATTAATTAAATACAAGTTATTTAATTAATTGATCTTTATTTTGTCTACTTATAAATAAATTCTAAACTTATTTATATAGTTCATTTTCTAATTCTTCTATCTTAAATCATATTCTTCTAATCTTAATTAAACAAACAAATTTAAATAGTTTGTTTCATTTAATTAACTTTCCTCTTATTAAATTTAAATGTAACTTTGAATTTAGTCACATCTCTACAACTTTTTCCTCCTTCCACCTCATCATGTGTCTCAACAAATTGAATATGTCAGATATTTAATTTAGCATTATCCTCGACAAATTTCCAAACAATTTTGGGACACTTGGTTCTTCTATTTCATTTATTCTTCCTATCACTTGGCAGATTGTTTTACTAAAGGGAACACTCTCCTTGATTCTCTCTAACTTCTTCATCCTCCACCCTTGATCTCTCCAGCTAAAATCCTGACCGTTGGTCACTGCCACCTCATAATATGCCTTGGAAAATCTATAAATGCAACCTCATTCTACAACAAAAGGATCCCACTCTTGAATAATCTTACTCTGCAGAATTTTCACTAGAGCATTTGTGAGCATTTAGCATTTGAGCATTTAGCATTTAGAATCATTTAGTATGATCATGGCTTTGTTGTTAGCTGCATCTTAGTTTATGTAGTTTCATCACATCATTATCATATCATAACCTTCATTTTCATACAGTAGCATTAGCATCATTATCATATCACTCATCAATCATATAGTTTATCAATCATGTAGGAATAGATTTCTTGCATTTTCTAGCATCTCGTTCTTTAGGTTGTCATTCTAAAAGTCATAGTTCATACACAATCTGAGAGCCATAATGATTTGAAAAATCCCTGGAGATAGAGAACAATGGGATGACTTTAAAGAGTTTGTTTTGTTTCAATTTGAATAGATTGTTATTTGAATCCTCTCTAATATAATGTTTCATTGATTGTGTTGTATCTATTGCTTTTGCATTTATACATTTCAATACTTCACAATACACTTTGGTGCCCACCGTGGGGCCCTAGCCCCATTTTTATTAACATTTTCTAGAAATTTTGTTTACAGATTTCGACATGAACTTCTATGTAGCGCAACTGTGGCTTCTTTTAGCACATACGAAACATCTTTAAGCACATCCAGGTCCTGTTCCAGCGCATCTAACTCACCTTTTAAACATCTAGCTTGTCTTTCAGCACATTCAGGGGTTCTTTTAGCACATTTAGTGGTTATTTTAACACATTTGGTAGTTCTTTTGGCACATTCAGTAGTTCTTTTTGCGCATAGGTGTAATCTTTTAGTGTGTATGGTCTCTATTTTAGCACACCTGGTTCTATTTGCAAAAATTCAAAATTCTGAGAACTGATCTATATTTTCGGTGTTATAGATACTCAAATACGCAGTCAAAGACAATTATCTAAAACTACTAATGGTGTTTGCAAGAGATGGAGTTATTTTTGCTTTCTTTTGATTAAATTAGACATCTATTTTAATTAAGAGGTTAATGAACACTCTGTCTACTATGCTTGTAAAGTGATAAGCCTATGCTCTGCCCTTCACTAGGTGACCAGAATGCTAGACTCACTCATTTACTCTCTTGCATTAACACCTTTAGAAGGCCTGTTGTAGTGGGAAAAAGTACTCACCCTACAGGAACGACCTAAGTGGGAACAACTAAATCCAAGTTTTCTAACCCACTATAATCAAAAGTGAATCTAAGGAAACTCACATTCAACAGTAGTGTGCATTGATAACCATCCCCAAAGCCTTTGTTCTAAAGGTTGGGAGGCCTCCTAAGGGAGTTTATCATTTTTCGCACTGAACGAAAACCCTTACAAAGAAATTTAAGTGTAGAAGCTAGACGAGTCAGTCTCCAAAAAATTTTAATATTCATAGTGCAAGGGGATGGAATAATCTGCCCCCAAGATACTCACCATATAACTATCAGGGATTACTAGCCAAAAGTGGAGGATTTGACTTTGATTAAGACTCAGGAAAGGAAAAAACACAGGCACCCTCTAGGGGGTGACACGGTTGTGTGAGCGGACATAGTTCTAAGATGTGGGTTATGATATTATTAATGACCCTTGACATTAGGAATGTTTGATCTATTTTCTCTTGTTCTAATATTTGTGGAAATCAAAGAAATCAGACTAGATTCTTGAACATACACTTAATGTCTAGTTCCTAGGGTGAAACAACTATTTTGCAACTTGTGTTTGAAATCATTTTTCAAGAAATCATCCATGTAAGAACACTTAATTCAAATAATTCACAAACAGGAAAAAATAGACAAAAAAAATTGTTCAGAAGATTATCCCTTGAAAACATTCAAATTCACTGATTCAAAGCAAAACAACTAGACAGGCTTTCAAAACAGTGAAACACTTCTATTTTAGTGCATTCATTCCCTGTTTCTGTGTATTGAGCTCATATTTTGGTTCATCTAAGTCATTTTCTAGTGCATTTGACCAATTTTCTAGTGCATCTAGGTCCTTTTATGGTGCATCTATTCCTATTCCAGCGCATTTGCAAAACTATTTAGTGTATTCACCTGATAATCCAACAGAGTACCAATTTGAATCATATTTAGGGGTAGTCTAGCACATCACTGGCTTGTTTTAGCGCATTTGATCCATTTTTTGGTGCATCTAAGTGATTTTCCAACACTTTTGACCCATCTTCTAGCACATATAGTCCATTTTCTAGTGCATTTGCATCATCTTTTAGCACATCAGGTTTCTATTCTAACACATCTAGGGGACAGTTTAGCGCATCCAAGCCATCTTTTAGAGCATCCATTCCATCTTCTAGTGCATTTGTACCCTGTTTTAGTGCATCTAGTTAATTCACAAACAAAGAGCTATTTTCACCATCTGTCCGACAATTGAAAGCACATTTAGGGATCCTTTTCAAAGAAAAACCATTCCTTAGTCACAACAGTGATTTAAACTTGAAGAAACTGGACTTTGCAAGTGAAATTATTTAACTAAACTAAGATCTACCACCTTAAATTTCCTAATCATCCATCACATCTTTGATTGTTAAGCTAAGTTTCATCATCAGGATTTGTCATCCTTCATCACAAAACAACATTTTATGATCAGATTTAACTTAGTCTCATCAATAAGATCCATCATCCTATTTGACTTAGTTATTATCATTGGCACTTCTTAAACAAAGATCAAAGTCTAGTAAAACTTAAACATTGTATGTCTATTTTAACAAGGTCTCAAAAACAAAAACTTAAAGAAAAGGAAATTTAAACTCAAACTACCATGGCTGAAGGTGAAGAAAATATTTTCCATAGATTCCAGCAACATGAAAGTGATCAAATAACTGAGGAAGACATCCAACATGCTCAACAAGATTCCAAGTTCCACAAATTCATGGAGAAAGTTCTAGAAAAAGATGGAGAAAAATACTTTTTAATGTTGGCTAATCAAGGTATCAAATTTCCTAATGACTTTGATGTTACTCAATTGAAAGGAGCTCCCAAAAGAGTAGAAACTAATCCACCAAACATAGATCTAATGGTTGTATTAACTAATCAAATGAAAAAATTGCAACTTCTTGACATGCAAAGAGGAACCACAAAGAGATACTTGTTGCAAGACATCTGACCATATCCTTTTGATCAAACTGTGAACATGATACCTTTTCCTAAACATTGTGAATTTCCAAAATATGATAAATATAATGGAAAAACCAATCCTATAGATCATGTAAGGGAATTTGGCATCATGAGCCTTGAATTTGCACATAAAGAAACTTATTTGATGAGATTATTTCCATGAAGTTTGGGTGGCCAATGCATGGACTGGTTCTCCAAACTTCCACTAGGTATTAAGTCCTTTGAAGAGCTACTTAATAAATTCATCACCCAATACTCCTACAACATCCAACACGAGATAACCATGAAAAACCTTTGCAACACAAAACAGAAAAAGGGTGAATCATTTCTCATATTTTTACAAAGATGGAGAAGATTGTTTGCAAGATATGCTCATCCCATACCTAAAAAGAAAAAGATGGAAATCTTCATTGATAATTTAAATGATGAGATGAGCTATAGACTTGAATTGCAATTCCCACCGAGCTTTGAGAAAATGATTGAAAACTGAATCAAAATTGAAGAAGCCTTGGTTAAGAGAGGAGTCTTGGAAATCCATAATGAAGGAAACAACTCAGCAAACTCCTCCAATAATTATAACAACAATGATAAACCAAAATTTTGGAAAAGAAACAAAAATGTTGTTAACAATGATGATGCAGTTGAAATACAAAATACAAAACTAGTCTTTAACTTGACAATTGCTGCCTCTAAAAACAACACAAACAACACTCAAAACACCAATCAAAATACCAATCAAAACAATACAGAATCTAAACCACCACCATATCAAACACTATCAAATTGAAGAAGATTCACACCTTTGGGATAGTCACTCGAATCAACATTGAAAGAGCTTCTTTCAACCAAACTTATAACATTACCAGAGGCACAAGATTGGAAACCAAGAGTTAACAATCTTGGTGGAATGATGCATACTATTGTGATCATCATTGAAAAAAAGGACACAAAACAAATGACTATATTCAACTAAAACATTTGGTACAAGATTTAATTGATAGAAAAGAAATATTGGTAGAAGGACCTCAAACGAATAATTATTATGGAGCATTTAAGAACCCTTTACCAAATTATGAAAAAGGAGAATCTTCTTCTACCAATAGCAAAGGTAAAAATGTGAACTATGTTTATGACACCACTATTCTTCATATTTATGTAGTTGAAGATAAGAACAACAACAATGAAATTAATGACAAACAAGACATTGTTGCAATTGATAATCAAAATAAAGACATTGTTACAGCTAAAAATCAAATCAATGACATCATACCAATAAGTCTAACCACAAGCATTGTTGCAACTAATAATCAGATCAATGTCATTAAAATTAGAGGAAAAACAAGACAATTTACTAGTAAAAACAACTACGGGGTAGTCCAAGTTAATATTGAAAGGAGTTGCACCTAAAACACCTGCTGCCTCTTCAACATCTAAAACATTTATTTCCCCCTCACATCAATACAACATATTTGATCAATTGTAGAAAATCCCAGCTCAGATATCCATATTGGAACTCCTTAAAATTTCACCAGCTCACAAGGAAATTCTAGAACAAGCTCGAGTGGCCACGACAATACCAAATAATGTGGAATTTTTTCAATTCTAAGCTATGGTGGGACACTTGACCGCACCTCATTGCCTATCATTTTCTAAAAATGATGATGTATCACTCACCCATCCACACAATTTTTCCCTCCACATTGAGGTTTTAATTCACAAACACCGGGTCAAATGTGTTCTAATAGATGGAGGAGATGGTCTAAATAACTACACTTTAAAACTTATCCATGCACTAGGATATTCAAAAAATGTAATTGATGCTAGAAGAAAAATCACTATAAAGGCCTATGATGGTGAAGAGAGATCCTCCCAAGGATTGATAGTGTTACCAATTCAAGTGGGACCGATTGTAAAAGATATAATCTATCAAGTGTTATACAAGGATTTGACATATAATATACTCTTGGGACATCCTTAGATTCATGAAATGTAAGCAGTGCCATCAACGTATCATCAATTCTTGAAATTTCCTTTCAATGGACAAGATATCATCATTTTAGCTAATTCCAACAATCCTCAATATTGCAACACACTCAAAACAGTCCAAGATACTTTTGTGCCACATAAAAAGGAATCTCACACTCCTAGTTCATCCAACAATGAAAGACAACTAAATTCCTTGTGAAAATTGGTTGAGAAAAAGGATAAGTCAAAAGATAAGGGTATCAGTGATTCTACTCCATCAAGTAATGAAAGTCAATTAAGTTCTTTGTAAAATTAGCTTGAGGAAAAGGTTCAGTCAAAAGAAAAAGGTGTTGGTGATTCTACTCCATCAGATCATGAAAATCAGCTAAATTCCTTATAAAAAAATTTGAGAAAATGATCCACTTGAAAGACAAAGGCATGGGTGAATATTCAATTGAGCAGTCATTATGTCTTTCATAGTTGCTACCTTCTCCTAAGTCTATGGGTAGCCATCAACATCAAGAAAACAATCGTCACAACCAACCATGATCTTTGATGGTAAGTTTATAAAATTAGGAACCCTAGTCGATGAATCTGAAGACAAGGATTTTTTAAACTAGTTGTATAAAAATGAAGAAGCATTATAAACATCAACTTCCAATGTGTTGACAAAGCCATATGGTAAAGGGTTTACAATCCTAGAGAAGATGGGATATGACGGAACAGGTCTTATCAGAAAAAGAAAAGAAGGCATTGTTGAACCAATTCATCCCTTCACAATGAATTCCAACGACAAAATAGGACTAAGATACAAAGAAGAGTCAAAGGAAGAAACCAAGCAGCAGATTTGTGAGTGAATTCTCCAATTGTGAGATAGTTATGAAACAAATTCCAATGAATATGAATGGGATTCACTATCTGAAGAATCTTGTCAAGACAAAGAAGTTGATGTGATACAAAGGTATGCACCCATACGCATGGAGGGACAAAGCTCAAGGTCTAGACCTCTTGAATTTGGATCACAACATATCAATGACTCTAGTGAGGACGAGCAGACATTGAGTGAGATAGATCATTCAGAGGAGAGTAACATCATAGACTTTGACATTGCTATCGAACACCTTGATGATGTTGCCATCATGAGACTCACCCCTTTTTCCTTAAACCAATTTGATGATTCCTTACCATTGGTACACCTCGAACTAACTGACTAGGACCAAACTGAGTTGCTTGATATCTCTATCTTTCCAAACAATGATGCCATTGTGAACTTCCTTTTCTCTAATAATCTTGAAACATGTTCCACTAGTGAATCTCATAACGAAGCTTTAGAAAAGGGGAGTGCCAAATCTCTTAGCTGCAAAATGAATATCAAAAATTAATCTAATGGTGAAAATCATTCAATGGCAATATTAGATCAAGAAAAAGTAAAAATAAAGAGCACATCTAATGGTGAAAATCTCCCTAAGGCATTGAAAGATGGGATGTTTGACACTCTTCCTGAGCACTATCATGAGAGATCTTTAGTACCAGTTGAACCTACACAATCCATCAACATTGGTATAGTTGAAACAGTCAAGACCCTACATCTAATAGCGTCCACAACAGAGGAAGATAAACCAAGCTTCACTAAGTTCTTTGAAGAGAGACAAATCAACCTCGCTTGGTCCTATGCAGACATGCTAGGAATGGATCTAGATCTTATAATTCATCATTTATCCCTACCACCTAGAGTGAAGCTAGTGAAGCAAAAGTTGATAAAAATGCATCTGCATATTTCCCTCCTAGAGAAAGCTAAACTGAAGAAACTATTAGATGTCTGATTTATCCAACCAATTGATTATGTTGAATGGATCTCAAACATTGTACCAATTTCTAAACCAGATAACATCATCAATATATATACAGATTTTAGAGATCATAATAGGGCTTGTCCTAAAGATGATTTTCCTTTGCCTAACATAGATATCATCATGGATTTAATAGTAGGTCACACAATGCTATCACTCATGGACAGATTTTTAGGCTATAATTAGATAAAAATTGTACCAGAGGACCAAGATAAAATCGCTTTCACATGCCCATGGGGTACATTCTATTGGAACATCATTCCTTTTATGTTAAAGAATGTTGAGGCTACTTATCAGTGTGTGATGACCATAATCTTTCATGACATGACACACACATTCATGGAGGACTATGTAGATGACTTGCTAACCAAATCATTCACTAGAGGAGGACATCTGGAAATCCTGGAAAAAATCTTCACTCAGTTGGAAAAGTTCAATGTGAGATTAAACCCAAAGAAATGTGTATTTGGCATGACATCAACTAAAATTTGAGGATATATAGTATCGGCTAAAGGTATTGAGGTGGATCCTACAAAAGTCAAATCCATCATGGAAATGCCTTCTCCTAAGAATATTAGCCAACTCAAATCTTTACAGGGACGATTCCAATCTATCAAGAGATTTATTGCACAACTGGCAAATAAAACTCATCCTTTTAATCACTTACTACACAAGAATGTTTATTTCAAATGGGATGAAAAATGTGAAGTAGCTTTTAATCAACTAAAGCAGTATCTGATGTCCCCACCTATACTGGTACCACCAATAGAAGGAAAACCACTATTACTCTACATAGCAACAACTAAGGTATCTTTGGCCGCTCTATTGGCATGGGAAGACTCTATGGGAAAAGAAAGGGCTATTTATTAAATTAACAGAATATTGAATTGTTATGAAATCAACTACACATTCATTGAAAAATCTTGTTTGGTGGTAGTTTTTTCTACTCAATAGCTGTGACATTACATGTTAACCCATATCTTCAAACTCATTGCTAAGATTGATCCACTAAAGTATCTACTCAGCAAGGCAACTCTAACAGGAAGACTACCCAAGTGGGTAATGATATTGAGTGAATTGGACATTCAGTATGTGGATCGAAGAGAAATCAAGGGTTAAGTGATAGTCGATCAGTTAGCTGAAGCACCACCACAATATGATCATCTAATGCATATTGAATTTCCATATGCAGACGTCCTTACCATGACAACACAACAATGGATGTTATATTTTTATGGGTCTTACACTCAACATGGGTCGGATGTTGGCATCCTGTTTGTTACACCTCAAGGATATACTATCTCAAAATCTTATAGGCTCATGTTCCCTTGCACAAATAACATGGTTGAGTATGAGGCACTCATCATTGGTATCAAAGTAGCAGTCGAATGGAGGATCACATAATTGCAAGTCTATGGAGATTCTCAATTGGTCATTAATTAGGTGAATGATGATTACCAAACAAAAGATGACAAGTTGATGTTGTATAAGAGAATGGTGGATGATTTCAAGAAGTACTTTTTTGAAATAAAATTTGAAAAAAATTCCAAGAGGGGATAACAAAGTTGTAGATGCCATGGAAACCATTGTATCTCTTCTACAGACACCAAAGAAACAAGCTCATTATGAATTTATGGTGGAACAACTATTTAACCCCGCCTATGATAACTCTTAATCCCAAGTAATATACCATCTAGTCAAGGATGAGGCTTCTATCTATCAAAAGATCTACACCTATTTGAGAGACAATACCCTACCACCAAATTTATCTCAAAACCAGAAACATAACTTTATTCAACAAGTGGCTCGACACACCCTGATAGCCCGTGTACTTTATCAATGAGGTCTTGATGGTACTCTCCTTCAGTGTCTTGAATGTAACGAATCTGAAACCACTTTACTCAAGGTTTGTGAAGGTATTTTTGGCACTCATTCAAGTGGACTAACTCTTGCTAAGAAACTCCTACGCTTGGGGTATTACTGGCCGAACATGGAGAAGGAGTCTTTTCAATTTTTTTAAGAAATGCAAAAAGTGTCAAATCCATGGCAACCTCATACATGCACCAATGCAGGAGTTGTAACCATTCACATCAACATGGCCTTTATCTCAATGGGGACTTGACCTTGTAGGTAAGATTCATCCGTCATCCTCCAATGGACACAAATTCATCATTACAGCCATGAATTATTTTACAAAGTGGATTGAAGTTGTTCCCTTAACCACAATCACTAGAAAAATAATTGCATCCTTCATCCTAAATTATATTATAAGTTGGTATGGTATTCCTCAGTCCATTTTCATTGACAATGGTAGACCCTTCAATAATTAGGACGTCCAACAACTTTGTGAGAAGTTTCATATCCAACATTGATTTTCCACACCATACTATCCTCAAGAGAATGGCCAAGTAGAAGCATCAAACAAAACCATCTTAAAAATCTTGAAGAAAACTGTCAACAATGTTGGACGTGACTGACATGTTCAATTAAACCCTGATTTGTAGGCATATCGTAATAGCATCCACACCCCTATAGGTGCCACACCATATGCTCTTGTCTATGGATTAGAGGCCATTTTACCTATTGAGGTTGAGTTACCATCACTCTAGGTGTCATTGAAGGGAATCATTTCAGAGGAACATTACCGAGCTTCTAGGCTATAGGAGTTGGAACTATTGGATGAACGTCGTCAGCATGATGTGGATCATTTGAAAGCCTATCAACAAAGGATGTTCAGGAGTTATAATTACAGAGTAAAACCAAGAACATTTCAAGTTGGTGACTTGGTCTTAAAAGAAAATCCTCGAAATCAACAATATTGAGAAAAGAAGGGGAAGTTTGAAACAAACTGTTAGGTCCTTTTGTTTTCATATCAGTGTATGGATCTAGAGCCTATCAGTTTTCTACAACTGAAGGAGATTTGTTTGAGGAACCTATCAACAGTCTTCATCTCAAGAAGTTCTACACCTAACTCATCCAATGCACGATAAAATTCCTAAAAAAATACAAAAAAATGGGAAAATGTCCTAAAAAAATGGTCACCTTGATGAAAGCCTGACAAACAAGCGTCTTGATGACAACAAAAAAAATGAAAAAATGAAAAAATACCAAAAAAAGGGAAAAATCATAAAAATCATAAAATCAAAAAAAGTGCAATAAAAACAAGTAGTGAAAACCTAGCAATAGGAACTATTTGTGATAGATTAGCCTTTCCATCTATTGAAGCATGTATTGGTCGTTCGCTTTCACCATCATTATTCCTATCATCATAAAACCTCATGTACATATACTAGCAGTGCGGTCGTGTTTCACCTTGGCTTGGGGGAAAATTCCTGAACTCACTGGGGGCAACAAACTTTGAGCTTAAAACAATAGACAAACAACAGTAGGACAACGTAGCAAACACAATAACCATGATAAAAACTCAACATTGAACATTGATCACAAATTTTTGAACATCAACCATCCATATCAACAACACAATCAATCAAAACAAATTTAAATGGATGATGTTCTTTTTGAATCATGGTTTTATGACTTTGGCATGAATATTCAACTATTGTATCTTGATTTTTGTTATCATTTCTCTAGAGTAACTCGAGGATGTCTTGAACTAGAGAAGCTGTGATCGATAATGATATTTTTCTTTGTCTATTGTCTATGAGTTGATCATTACTACTATGTGAATTTTCACGAGACGTGCTCTACAAAGTATCACTGATGACATTCCGAATTTTCATAGGAAAATGATTAACTCTTGTCTATTTTATGCAAGCAATGCTTAGGTCATCTTGGTTCAATTATACCTAGATACTTGTGTTAACTTGCAATATCAAAAATCATAGAAGTAGTACTCAGGCCATCATGGTCTAGGTATACCATTGATGTTTGTACTCACTTTCAACAATTCAAAAGCTCATTGATGATAAAAGAAAAACAAATTGGTTGATACGATGACAACATGTGCATATTTAGATTTGTATGCTTAAAGTAGATTGCATCCATATTAGTTGCATGTGCATTTTATATTTTCCAGGGTTGGAAAAATTCCAAAATGATCTCTCTCATTAAAGATTGAGTACATTTGACATTAACAAGAACAAGATCATTCACATATAGTTGCATAAAAAAATTCATATCATGCATAAATTGGAAAGTATTTTCATATCATACATCCATGCATGCATTAGATCATATATTTGCATTAGAAATAATAATAATAATAATAAACTGCATCACATATCATTTGCATAATCAAATTCACCTCGTATAGCATAAAAACATCATCCACAATGCATATAGAATCATCATCCATACACCATCATCTCATATACCATAATTCATCATCCATAAAAATGTTGGATGTTGTAGATGTGTTGTTGATATGTGGTTGTCATTGATGTCAACACTATTAACATTGATTGTATCAGTTGTTGTATATGTCGAGGATATTGAAAAAATTGTAAGAGGTGTTCCAGGTTCCTAGTGGTTTAGTGAAAGTCATAAAGGTGTTTCACTTTGTACGTTGAAGTTCAACTGTTGTAAATTAAAGGGTTTATTTTTTAGTGTATCTAGACCATCTATCAGAAGTTTTAGAGGTCCGCATGTAGATTTGATTGTGTTGTGGTCCAACAGTATTTATGTGGTCTTTGTTAGTATTCCTGAGTGAAGATTGTGTGATTTTGATAATCTTAGTTGTGGATGTTTCTCTGTTGTTTCTTGATGTGCTTGGATGTCTCTAGATCGTGCTCTATCTTTGTAGTGCGTCCACATTAATCGGTGTACTCATGGTCGAAGATATTTTCTTGTGCATGTTCAGTTTTTCATGTCCCTGGCCGAAATTATGATGGTAGTGTGTTATGGATCTTCGAAGTGAAATTAATTAAAGTCCTTTTGTGTTGGAGATGTTAATTTGGCTCTCCACTATGTTGTGGCTGACCTTGGTGGATTCGCACTAATTTATTTGTAAATTTGGGCCAACATTGCAAATATGTTTTATTTTCCTAGTCAACTAAGTTGTTATGAAATCTCATGTAGTAGATATATAAGACCAATTGTTTCATTGGTGTAAGTGGTGTTTGGTGTGCTCCTATGTGTGTATGTGTGAATATCATTTGATAGCATAGTAGAGTGTGAAGAAGACCGAGAGAAGTGTGAAGTAGTTTGAGTGAAAAGTAAAGGAGTTTTCTATGCTTAATTGGAATTGTAATTAGGCTTGTGTAGAAGTTATTCTCTCAGTTCATACCCTCCAAATTTTAATCCTATTTTGTATTGTTGGGTAGTGATCCCCCTTTGTATTTGATCAATGAGTTGTAGGCAGTGTGCCTAAATGCATGTGCATTTCCCTTATTATTTTTCATTATACTTTTAATAGGGTATAATATTGTGGACTAACATCCACCATGGTTTTTTCCCTAACAAGGTTTCCACGTAAAAAATCTTGGTGTTCTCTATCTCTCTAATGTGTTAATTGTTTGTGGTTAATTGCTTATTCATTAGATCTGAGATTATGTTAAGTAAATTTTGAAAAGTTTATTTTTTGTGACAATTGATTCACCCCCCGCTCTTAGTTGTCTGTCCTTTTTTTGCCAACAATTGGTATTAGAGCAGGTTCCTCTGAAGAAGTCTACAAGCTTGAGGTGATCCAAGATGGCATCATACAAGAAGGAAAGTCCTAGATTTGATGGAACCAACTACTCACTTTGGAAGGTCAGGATGGAATGTCACCATAGATGTATTAGTGAAGCTTACTAGAAGATTATAAAGGATCCCTATGTTATTCCTTAGAATGGTCCTTCCACTACTGATGAGATCAAAGAAGTTGAAAATAATATCAGAGCTATTGAAGCTTTGGTGAGTGCTCTGATACATTCAAAGATGAAAAATGTGGTAGGTCTGAAGACAACTCATGAAATGTGGTAAAACATAGAAACTGTGTATGAAGGAGATGCACAGGTGAAGATAGCCAAGCTACAAAGTTTGAAGTGAAAATATGAGAATCTGAAGATGGGTGAAGATGAAAATATTACTTCTTTCATGCAAAGAGTAAATGAGATAGTGATGGGTATTAGATTTGTCGGTGTTTCCCTGGAAGAGGATGAAATTGTTGCTAAGATACTCAGTTCCTTGCCTCCCTCCTACAAAGTGAAGGCTCATGCTATTGAAGAGACCATAACATTAACGAATATGACGAGAGATACATTGATTGGTAAGCTTGTTGCTTTTGAATTAAGTGAATTTGGTGAATTTGTTCTAAAGACTGAATCTGCATTTAAGGATACTATGTCTGGAAGTAATAGGAAAAGATATAGTCCAGGAGAGTGTTCCAGAAAGACATCCAAGTATGATGAAGAATGAAAACAACTTGAAGATAAAGAAAGAGAGGTACAAGAATTGGAAGCACTAATTGTAAAGAAAGAAGGCAGAGGAAAAGGTAAGTATGAAGGTGTATTTCCTATCAAATGTTTCTCTTGTAGTAAAATAGGTCATTTTACATCAAGATGCCCTGAAATAGTCCCTAGATCTAAGCCTAACAAGTCCAAATTCCAAAAGAAATGCTACTTTGTTGAAGGAGTGATTGATGATGAGTCTGATAAAGATGATGGAAATGAAGATGAATGGGTTTTCATTGCTACCATTGAAAATAGTCTTGTGGCTACTAAATCTGCTAATGATGAGAAATATTTTGCTGCTTGAGTTGAAGAAAAATATGAATGGTTCATTGACAGTGGATGCTCACATCATATGATCGGTGATAAAATCAAATTTGTAAGTCTAGAGAAGTATGCTGGCGGGGTTGTAAGATTTGGAGATAACAATGTTGGTGTGATTCGTGGCAGAGGATCTATTTTCCTTGGTGGTAAGGATAACACTAATGATGTTCTTTATGTTGAAGGCTTGAAGCACAACTTGTTGAGTGTTGGAAAAATGGTGGAAAAAGGCTATGATCTTCAGTTCAAAAATGGAAGATGAAAGATACGTGGAAGTTCTGGGAATATGATTACTACAGGTAAATAGAAAAAAGGTAATATCTTTCACCTGAATACTGCTAGTGGGAGTTGTTTAATTGATGAAAGTTGGTTGTGGCATAGGAGGTTGTGTCATGTAAATTTTGACAACATTATCAAGATAAGTTCCACTAAAGCAGTAAGAGATCTACCTAAGTTAGTGAAGCTTGCTAACACAATTTGTAAGGAGTGTCAGATGGGTAAACAAACTAGTCTCCTTTTGGAACAAACAGTTTCATTCAAATGATTTGTTGGAGCTGTTACATATTGACCTTTTTGGTCCCTCCAGAGTTAGAATTATTCATGGATAAAGGTACTTTATGTTGATTATTGATGATTACTCTAGAATGATATGGGTTTCTTTCTTAAGAGAAAAATGTGAAGCACTGAAAAAGTTCAAAAGTTTCAAGGCTATGGCGGAGAATGAGAAAGGTTTGAAAATAAAGTGCCTAAGATCTGACAGAGGTGGTGAGTTCACCTCCAGGAAGTTCAACTCTTTTTGTGAAGAGCATGGATTTAAAAGATAGTTATCTGCTCCCCGAACCCCTCAACAGAATGGAGTTGCAAAGAGAAAGAATAGAACAATTTTGGATGCTACTAGAACAATGATGATGGAAGGAAATGTGCCCCATATCTACTGGAGTGAAGTGGTAACCACTGTTGTGTATACTTTAAATTGAGTAAATGTTAATGGTAATTTTGGTAAGACCCATTTTGAGTTATGGTTTGGTTATAATCCTATTGTCAATTACTTCAATATTTTTGGAAGCAAGTGTTATATCAAGAGAGATGATGATATAGGAAATTTTGATGCAAGAAGTGATGAAGGGATTTTCTTAGGTTACTCCACTAAAATAAAGGCCTACCGGTGCTATAACAAAAGACTAAGAAAGATGGTTGAAAGTGCAAATGTCAGAGTTGATGAGGACTTTTCCAAATCATCTAGATATTATGGTTATGATTCAAATGAAGACAATACTAGCCAAGGGAAAGATGTTTAAACACCAAATCTACTTCATATTATTCCATATGTTTTGGTAAAGCAACCTCAATTTGTTCTGGTAAATCAAGTCAGTCAGGAAGCACAGACAAGTGCAAGTGCAGAAGAAAGATTAGAAGAATCAGAAGTTCAAGAATGTCCCAAAACTCCAAGGTATGTAAAGCTAAATCATTCTAAAAGTAAAATTATAGGAGATAAGAATAAAGGAGTGCAGACTAGAAGAAATATTGTAGAAGAATATTTCCTAATTTCCAAAATTGAACCTAAAAATGTCACTGAAGCCTGCCAAGATGAACATTGGATGGAAGCTATGAAGGAAGAGCTTACACAAATTAAAAAGAATGACACATGGACACTAGTTCCCAAGCCTAAAGACAAAAATGTAATTGGTACTAAATGGGTGTTTCAGAACAAGCTGAATGAACAAGGTGAAGTGGTCCAGAATAAAGCAAGACTAGTATGTAAAGGGTATTCTCAAATGGAAGGTGTTGATTTTGAAGAAACTTTTGCCCCTGTTGCCAGAATTGAAGTTGTTAGACTATTTCTTGCTTATGTTGCATATAAGAACTATAAATTCTATCAAATGGATGTGAAGTCAACATTTATGAATGGAGAACTAGAAGAAGAAGTATACATTGAATAGCCAGATGGATTTTAGCTGACTGACAAGAAAGATATGGTCTGTAGATTGAAGAAAGCTCTATATGGACTCAAGAAAGCCCCTAGAGCCCGGTATGCTAGATTAGACAAATACTTACTAAAACTTGGATTCAATAAATTTACTATTGATAGCAACTTATACTTCAAATTAGATCATGATAAGGAGTTAATTATAGAATTTTTTGTTGATGACATCATTTTTGGAGGAGATTATAATCTATGTATGAAGTTTGCTGATGAAATGAAGAGTGAATTTGAGATGAGTATGATTGGAGAGATGAATTTCTTTCTAAGATTGCAAGTTACTTAATTAGACAAGGGAATTTTCATATCTCAGTCCAAATATGTGAGAGAGCTACTAAATAAATTTGGAATGGAAGAATGAAATCTTGTTGGTACTCCCATGGTGACCGGATGCAAGCTAACACAGAATGATGATTCTCCTAAGACAAATCAAACTAGATACAGGTCAATGATCAGTGGATTGTTCTATTTAACCCAGACTAGACTAGATATTATGAATGTCATATGTATTGTTGCTAGATTTCAGGATGATCTAAAAGAATCTCATGTGACTATTGTTAAGAGAATCTTTAGATGTCTGAAAGGAATAGTTGACTTTGGACTTTGGTATCCAAAGGATGATGATCTCACTTTGAGTGCATATATTGATGTGGATTGGGTTGGAGATGTAGATGACAGGAAAAGTACTAGTGGTGGTACTTTCTTCCTAGGGAAGAAGTTGGTGTCTTGGTTGAGCAAAAATTAGAATTCCATTTCTCTATCTACTACTGAAGCAGAATATATTACTACCACCAATAACTCTACTCAAGTGATATGGATGAAACAGATGCTAAAAGATATCAGGGTGATATATGAAGAGCCTATTTCCATATATTGTGACAATTCAAGTGCAATAAATATTTCAAGGAATTCGGTGCTACACTCTAATACTAAAAATATATCAATCAAGTTTCACTTCCTAAGGGAGAAAGTGAATGAGAAAGAAGTTAGACTAGAGTATGTTCCTACCAAAGAATAGATTGTAGACATCTTTACTAAGCCATTGTCGAAGGATAATTTTGAGTATCTCAGAGGAATGCTAGGGGTAATTACCCCTCCTGATAAGAACTAAAAGATGCATCTACTTGCATCAATCTGTAAGCTTCATTGCTATATTCTGATCTAGATTGATGTTTTCATGGCTGCTACTCAGGGGGAGTAGTCAGATGTGCAAATATATGGTTCAGAGCATGTTTATGGAAAGTTCATGGTTACCTTTTCCATTTATGTCAAAGGGGGAGAAGTGTAATGTGAAAAATATTTCTAAGGAAAAGATCCTTGTGGGGAGAAGAGCAAATAAGAAGAAGAGTCAGTGTGTTGGGTTGATGGTATTTTTCACATCATGTGTTTCCATCAATTCCAAAGGGGAAGATTGTTGGATGTTGTGGATGTGTTGCTAATATGTGGATGTCATTGATGTCAACACTATTAGCATTAATTGTATCAGTTGTTGTATATGTTGAGGATATTGAGAAAATTGTAAGAGAAGGTGTTCCAGGTTCCCAATGGTTCAGTGAAAGTCATAAAGGTGTTTCACGTTGTATTTTGAAGTTCAGCTGTTATGGATTAAAGGGTTTATTGTTGAGTGTATCTAGACCATCTACCGGAAGTTTCAGAGGTCTGCGTGTGGATTTGATTGTGTTGTGGTCTGATAGTGTTTTTGTGGTCTTTGTTAGTGTTCCTGAGTGAAGATTGTGTGATTCTAGTAATCTTAGTTGTTGCAGATGTTTCTTTGTTGTTTCTTGATGTTCTTGGATGTCTCTAGATCATTCTCTATCTTTGTAGTATGTCCACATTAATTGGTGTGCTCATGGTCGAAGATATTTTCTTGTGCATGTTTAGTTTTTCATGTTCTTGGCTGACATGATGATGGTAGTGTGTTGTGGATCTTCGAGGTAAAATTAATTAAAGTCATTTTTTGTTGGAGATGTTAATTTGGGTCTCCACTATGTTGTGGTCGACCATAGTGGATTCACACTAAAATTTATTTGTAAATTTGGGCCGATATTGCAAATATGTTTTATTTTCCTGGGCAACTAAGTTGTGATGAAATCTCACGTAGCAGATATATAAGAGTGATGGTTTCATTGGTGTAATTCATGTTCGGTGTGCTCCTATGTGTGTATGTGTGAATATCATTCGATAGCATAGTAGAGTGTGAAAAAGACAAAGCAAAGTGTGAAGTAGTTTGAGTGAAAAGTAAAGGAGATTTTTGTGCTTTTTTGGAACTATAATCAAGATTGTACAGAAGCTATTCTCTCAGTTCATACCCTCTAGATTTTAATCCCATTTTGTATTGTTGGGCAGTGATCCCCTTTTGTATTTGAGCAGTGAGCTCTAGATAGTGTGCCTGAATGCATGTGCATTCCCCTTATTATTTTTCATTATACTTTTAATAGGGTATAATATTGTGGACTAACATCCACTATGGTTTTCCCCTAACAAGGTTTCGACGTAAAAAAATCTTGGTGTTCTTTGTCTCTTTGATGTGTTAATTGTTTTTGGTTAATTGCTTATTCATCAGATCTTAGATTAAGTTAAGTAAAGTTTGAAAAGTTTAGTTTTTGTGACAACTGATTCACCCCCCCTCTCAGTTGTTTGTTCTTGTTTTTCCAACAAAAAACATCTAGAATAATAATTTATGCATCATCATTTCATCATTACATCCATACATATCCATAGCATCATCAGGTAAACATCATATAACATATAGAGTATATATTAAATTCATTTGTCATAAGCATCCATCATAAATGCATATGGACACCATATAGATCAATAGTATGTTGCATCTCATATATAAATCTCAAAATAGGTCAAGTGTACAATGATATCATGAAATGTCAAGAGATATATCCACAAAATGGCAAAAATCATCAAGTCCTCAACTGAACAAGTGTATACATCATCAAATATCAATACATCAAATGTGAACATCGGAGCTATGTGTTGCTCTCCCCAGATAATGTTGGCCCCACTGTTCCTCTTGTTGCACCACCCAATGTCCCTGCACTTGGATTTTGGCAAGGAAACCCTATCACACCTCTGTTGGTATTCCAAGAATGACTACGTCTTGATCTAGCACTGGTAGACTAAGCATAACTCACCTGTTGCTCTACAAGAAAAATTGCCTCATGGTATTGTTTGTTGTAGTACTCTACCTCTTGTGTGAGACGTGTGACCTCTCTAAGCATATCTGCTATCGAGGTACCCTTGGCCACTCTCTGTAGTCTCTCAACTAAGGTCTTTTCCTTCTCACATTGTTGTCTCATGCTATCTCTCTTTGTTGTGAGAGTAGCGATCTGTGCCTATGCCTATGCATGTGCCTGTGCATATGCCTATGTTTATAGTTGTGCATGTACTTGTGCCAACTGACCCTGTAAAGTTTGTAGTTGGGCCTATAAAGAAACTATTTGAGCCTGTTGCTAATGGGAGGGAAACTAAATCTAAATCTATTGATGTCATGCAGCCACTAGGGATCTCCTCCTCTAGGGCACTCTCACATCTAACACTGGTCCACCTCCACATGCATCTCCATCTCCATCATCACTGATATCTCCATCCTCCTCCTCATCACCCCCTCCACCCCTCCTCTGTCTCAGTGCTTGATCATCATCTAATGAAGGTACTAGCTCATCCAGATTGGATATCCTCAGGAAGGGATGTGCAAATAAATAATGGGAAATACTCATCTGACACCATAGTCTCTATGATCTCTAGATGATAATCCTATGCAGCTACCTATAATTTGAAGTACTCTTGACATGCTACATTATATGATGGTGATGGTCCCCACTCTGGAATGCCCTGTTGTCTGCATGCATATAGTGCAACTCCCTGGGGCATACCCTATACTTTCCCATACTATCACAACACTCTCATGAGAATTAATCTCTCAATTGCAAATGGTGTCCTCCCAAATAGGTACCTCGTAGTACACACATATGGCATCTTTGTGTCATCCTCTAGCCACTACTCATAGTCTAAATAGGGTCTCTAGGTAACCAAATCCAGATCATCCAACACTCATCTCCAATACTCTAGTGTTCCTTGCTTATGATGAACAACTAGGCCTATGTAGCCAAAAATGTATGGTCGACCAGCTGGACAAACTCCATCTCCTACCAGACGAGTAATGGCTATGTACTCCCATGCCCATATCTATAGAAATGTCACCCTAGCTGACAAACTAACCCCTCTAAGATATACTACCTAATGAAGATCATGGTACAAGTGAGCTAGCATATCGAGTCCTCTATGTAATCATACTCTCCAATATCCAACCCCAGCCAACTAAGAGTCCCTTCAACCTACAGTCGAGACATAGAAAACCTCTAATGAATCCAACAAGAACACATGGTAGTGGCACATACGAATCAACCATCTCCCACTAGGAAATCTCATATCTGCAAATCTAGTCATCAACAAAGACTCTCCTCAATGCATCAATACCCCCTACTTTGTGTAGTCATAAACAACCAGCTCACCAACAACAGGAATCCCCTGGATATGATAAACATCCTCTAGCATGACTGTCATCTCAATAGTGGCTAAATGAAATGTGTTGTGGTCACTGTGCCACCTCTCAGCCAAAGCATTTAAACATCCCCTGTTGATCCTATATTGGGGCATGTCTATCAAATAAGTCAAACCACATCGTCCAATCACATCTAAATTAGCCTACACCAAATGGGGTATCATATCCCAAGACTGAAGGACTCTCAAAGGCTCCTATCATCAATAACATATCACAAATCAGCAATCTTATCTATAAACATCAATCAACCTATCAATCTAATCATCTCTAATGATATTTTGATCAAATCTCATGAGCATCTATCATTGATCCTCACCTATCATGAGGTCAATCATCATTATCTATCGTATCATTGATCCTAACCTATCATGAGGTCAATTATCATCACCCTGTCATTAATTCTCACCTATCATGAGATCAATCATCATTTAATCTATCAACATCAAAACATTGGTTGACGCGAGCAATAATCATCAAAATCAAGGAGAATAATCAAAATTTCATCAATCTAGTGTAAATGCACTAAAACAGTGCTTCCATGTGCTAAATTCATGAATGCGCTAAAAAAATTCTATCAATGAGCCACAACAGGGTTTCTATGTGCCAAACAACCACTTGCGCTAAAAAACACACCAAATGCACCACTTTGTGGAACCAATGCGCCAAATGACTATATGCACTAAAATCTTCACCAAATACACAAAATCATGCCCTACATGCACTAAAATCTTGACCCAATGCGCTTATTTTTGGCACCTATGTGCTAACACTTCTGATGCACTAAACTATTCACCCTATGCGCTAAAAAATTCAACCTATGCACTACTCTACCCTATGCACTAGAACAGTAACTGGATGTGCTATATCGGACTCCACATGCGCTAAAAATTTAGAAACTGAATTTTAAACTTGAAAAACGTGGGAAAAACAAAATTTAAATTTCACGAAGAGGTTTCTCGAGGTACATACGAAAGGTCCATATGCGGTCAGGCGGTTGTGACATCGAACGCGCTCAAATCAATGGGTATGGTAGGGGATCACCATCTTGCTCAATTTTCTCAATCACTCCAATTTTAAAAATGCAAATGACACAAATGACCTATTTTTCATCCTTTTACCTTTTTAAGGGGTGATTAAGTGGGATTTAAGTGGGATTGTTTTTATTTTTAAACCAGGGGCCTTCATTAATCAATTAATCACCTGGCAAGTCACTGTTTATTTTTTTAGGGAGATAAATTGTCTTTACATCATAAAACTTGTAAATCATGAGAAAATCATACAAAATCATAAAAAATTCAAAAAAATTAAAAAAATTAAAAAAATTCCCAATTTATCTCCCGAGGGGGCATATATCCATCATCACTCGAAAACCAGTGTTTGGGGCATATTGAAAAAATTTTGTCAGTAGCATCAGCAAATTTTTCTTTGAAGTAATGTGTAAACACATCACTTTAAAGAGGGGCAAAATGTATACACCTAAAATTGGTCTGGATAATTAATTAATTAAATACAAATTATTTAATTAATTGATCTTTATTTCATCTACTTATAAATAAATTCTAAATTTATTTATATGGTTCATTTTCTAATTCTTCTATCTTAAATCATTTTCTTCTAATGATAATTAAATAAAAAAATTTAAATAGTTTGTTTCATTTAATTAACTTTTTCTCTTATTAAATTTAAATGCTAAATTTGAATTTAGTCACATGTCTACAAATTTTTCCTCCTTCCACCTCATCATGTGTCTTAACAAATTGAATATGTCAAATATTTAATTTAGCATTATCCTCAACAAATTTCCAAACAGCTTTGGGACACTTGGTTCTTCTATTTCATTTACTCTTCCTAACACTTGGCACATTATTTTTTTAAAGGGAACACTCTCCTTAATTCTCTCTAACTTCATCCTCTACCCTTGATTTCTCCAGTTAAAATCCTGACCATTGGTCACTGCCACCTTAGAATATGCCTTGGAAAATATATAAATGCAACCTCATTCTACAACAAAAGGATCCCACTCTTGAGTAATCTTACTCTGCAAAATTTTCACTAGAGCATTTGTGAGCATTTAGCATTTGAGCATTTAATATTTTTAGCATTTAGAATCATTTAGTATGATCATGGCTTTGTTGTTAGTTGCATCTTAGTTTCTATAGTTTCATCACATCATTATCATAGCATAACCTTCATTTTCATACAGTAGCATTAGCATCATTATCATACCACTCATCAATCATATAGTTTATCAATCATGTAGGAATAGATTTCTTGCACATTCCCATATCTCATTCTTTAGGTTGTCATTCTAAAAGTCATAGTGCATACACAATCTGAGAGCCACAATGATTTGAGAAATCTCTGGAGATAGAGAACAATGGGACAACTTTAGAGAGTTTGTTTTGTTTCAATTTGAATAGATTGTTATTTGAATTCTCTCTAATATAATGTTTCATTGATTGTGTTGTATCTATTGCTTTTGCATTTACACATTTCAATACTTCACAATACATTTTGGCACCCACTATGGGGCTATAGACCCATTTTTATTAACATTTTCTAGAAATTTTGTTTACATATTTGGACTTGAACTTCTATGTAGCGCAATTGTGGTTTCTTTTAGTGCATGTGAAACATCTTTTAGCACATCCAAACCCTATTTCAACGCATCTAACTCAACTTTCAGTGCATCCAACTTGTCTTTTAATGCTTTTAGGGGTTCTTTAAGTGCATTTAGTGGTTATTTTAGTGCATTTGGTAGTTCTTTTGGGGAATTCAATAGTTCTTTTAGTGCATATGGTCTTTGTTTTACGCACTTGGTTCTATTTGCATAAATTCAAAATTTTGAGAACTGATTTATATTTTATGTGTTGCAAGTACTCAAATATGTTGTCAAAGACAATTATCTAAAACTACTATTGGTGCTTGTAGAGGCTGGAGTTATTTTTTCTTTCTTTTGATTAAATTAGGCATCTAGTTTAATTAAGAGGTTAATGAACACCATGTCTATTGTGCTTGTAAATTGATATGCCTATGCTCTCCCCTTCACTGGGTGACCAGAATGCCAGACTCACTCATTTACTTTCTTGCATTAACACCTTTAGAAGGCCTACCATAGTGGGAAAAGTACTCACCCTACAAGAATGACCTAAGTGGGAACAATTAAAGCCAAGTTTTCCAATCCAATATAATCAAAAGTGAATCTGAGGAAAGTCACATTCAACGGTAGTGTACATTGATAACCATCCCCAAATCCTTTGTTCTAAAGGTTGGGAGGTCACTTGCGGGAGTTTCATTTTCCGCACTGAACAGAAACGCTTACTATGAATTTCAAGTGTAGAAGCCAATGGAGTCAGTCTTCAAACATTTTTAATATTTACAGTGCAAGGGGAGGGAACAATCTGCCCCCAAGATACTCACCATATAACTATCAGGGATTACTAGCCAAAAGTGGAGGATTTTACTTTGGTTAAGACCCAGGAAAGGAAAAAACACGAGCACCCTCTAGGGGGTGACACGGCTATGTGAGCTGACATAGTTCTAAGATGTGGGTTGTGATATTATTAATAACCCTTGACATTAGGAGTGTTTGATCTATTTTCTCTTGTTCTAATACCTGTGAAAATCAAAGGAATCAAACTAGATTCTTGAACATACACTTAATGTCTAGTTCCTAGGGTGAAACAACTGTTTTACAACTTCTTGTGTTTGAAATCATTTTTCAAGAAATCATCCTTTTAAGAACACTTAATTCACATAATTCACAAATAGGAAAAGTAGACAAAAATCATTGTTCAGAAGATTATCCCCTGAAAACATTCAAATTCACTAATTTAAAGCAAAATAACAAGACAAACTTTCAAAACAGTGTAACACTTCCAGTTTAGCGGATGCATTCCCTGTTTCGGTACATTGAGCTCATATTCTAGTGCATTTGAGTCATTTTTTAGCACATTTGACCAATTTTATTGTGCATCTAGGTCCTTTTATAGTGCATTTGCAAAACTGTTTAGCACATTCACCTGATAATCCAACAGAGTACCAAGTTGAATCATATTTAGGAGTAGTCTAGCACATCTAGTGCTTTTGACCCATCTTCTAGCGCATATAGTCCATTTTTTGGTGCATTTGCATCATCTTTTAGCACATCAAGTTTCTGTTCTAGCACATCTAGGGGACATTTTAGTGCATCTAGGCCATCTGTACCCTATTTTAGCACATCTAGTTAATTCACAAAGAGAGTTATTTTCACTATTTGTCTGACAATTGAAAGCACATTTAGGGATCCTTTTCAAAGTAGAACCATTCCTCAGTCACAATAGTGTTTTGAACTTGAAGAAATTGGACTTTGCAAGTGAAATTCTTTAACTAAACTAAGATCTACCACCTTAAAGTGCCTAATCATCCATCACATCTCTGATTGTTAAGCTAAGTTTCATCATCAGGATTTGTCATCCTTCATCACGAAATAATGACGTATAATCAGATTTAACTTAGTCTCATCAATAACATTCATCATCGTATTTGACTTAGTTATTATCATTGGCACTTCTCAAACAAAGATCAAAGTCTAGTAAAACTTTAACACTTATATGCCTATTTTAACAAGGTCTCAAAAACAAAAACTCAAAGAAAAGGAAATTGAAACTCAAACTACCATGGTTGAAGGTGAAGAAAATTCTTTCCACAAATTCCACCAACCTGAAAGTGAGAAATAACTGATTAAGACATCCAACAACATCATCTAATTCAATATGATTCAACTTGGTACTCTCTATGTTTCTATATTATATTAATATTACATTATATTATATAATATGACCTCTCGGGTTTTTTCTAATTATAACACAAAGAACGGATGTTCGTTGCATAAGGGATATCCATTTTATGATTTATAGACCTTTTAATAAAATTGTCAAATCCAAGACCCGACCATATTTAACTACGCATGGTTTTTTTGAAATATTTATATTTTAAAGATTAATTAAATATAATATATAATACATAATGTAATAATATAATAATATATAATATAATAATGTATAATATAGTATATAATATAGTATATAATACATATTATATAATATTATGTATTATAAATAATATAAGAAAATATAACTAACGTATATCCGTTTAATAATGGGTAATGGATATCCATTTAGTAACGGATATCCGTTTAGTAACGAATATCTATTTGAAAAACAAAACAAATATTTGTTATGAAGGGATATCCATTTTGGTTTGGTATCACCAAACCAAAACGAATATTGGCTTAGGATTTGGTTTGGGATTGCCTAACCTGGAAAGTCAGCCCAAAAAATGTGTTCTTGAAAATTTAGTTTATTTTTCGAAGTTCGCCCTTGTGGCAGATGAATTTTTTTTACCTGAATTTCATCAAACAAAAAGAGTTTATAGAAAAATTTGTTAGTTTTTCACCAATATAACTTTTGCCTTTTTTTGAATTTAATAAATTATTATTATTATTAATTTTCTACCTACATTATGTCTAAAGTCCTAATTGATAGGCTGATTGAAAAACTTCTATAACTCTCAAACTACTTAACATTTTTCAAATCTACAAGATGCACCACATTATATGCTTCACATAATATAGGATAAAAAAATTGAATTTCATATTTTTTTGACCAAGTTATGGTGGTCAGACACGGATGTTTTAATAATTCTAAAAATTTCTAATAAACAAACCATAACTAATTATTTACATGGAAAAAAATTACAAAAAAAATCTGGCATATCTGGGTATGTGTCTATTTATATTGAAAAATTCAGAAAAAAAAAATATTATTTTTTTCTTGTAGTTAGGGTGGTCAGACATACACCTGCTTATCTTTTTCCTGAAAAATTTAGTACCACTGCTTTGAAATTTCAAATTTTCTCAAAAAAAAAAATCCCAAAAAATGACTAGTAGCCTAGAAACTACATTCAATTTGCTACAACTTTTGTTCTTACATATTTTTCAAATTATGTTAATAACCTATTCAATTTTTTATGTCAAGTTGCCTAACTCTAATTTTCTAAATTTTCATCGCCACTTAGAGGCCTAGTCTGGACCCCCATGATCCTTCACTGACCCTATGATCAAGTGTGATGATCTGAGTGTGAGCTTTAATGCCTATGACTTCCAGATGCAATGAGAAGAAGGCGTCTACATTTCAATTTGTTGAATGAGTTGTTTGTGCTTTAGTGGAACTATACCTTCGACATAAGAGATGAATTGTTAATAGTTAAAATTGGTAGTGATCCATCCCTTCTTCTATTCTTCTTTCTTCTGGACAATGAGTCCTTTGGTAGTGATCCTTTCTTCTTTTTTTGGGCAATGAGCCCTTGGTAATGAGCCTTATTGTATTTGGTATTGCAATTCATATATTACTAAGCTAATCCTCACTATGATTTTCTCTTCTTGGATTTTCCACATAAATTTGGTGTTCTTATATGCTTGATGTTCTTGCATTACTACTTTACATGTTTACTTTCTATTAGTGCATGATAAGGGTTTAATGGTTGATAAGGGTTTGAAAAGATAGTGAGGGATTGAATGTTTTAAAGTATACAACCGATTCACCTTCCCCTCTCAGTTATCATGTGCATATAACATGTGGATGAGATAAATACAAGGTCAACTTTTGGAGATGTGTGTGGTGTGAAGTGTGGTGCAAAAATATGTGAATGTAAGTGTGTGTTGAGATCTAAGTACGAGCTTAAACGACTATGACTGAGAAGCAATGAGTAGATGGTGTCTATATTTCTAAGTGATTGAAGTTGCTAGAGGAAGTGAGTTGAAGGTTGCAGATAGTGTAGAGATTTTTTGGTGGATCTTCTTGTAGCTCAAAGGTAGTGATCCTCCTTGTAATAGTCTTCTTCTATTCTCTTCCATTCCATACAGTGAGTCTTTTGGGTTGTGAGCCCTTTGTATTAAGCCTTTCTTCTTTTTGGGAAGTTATCCCTTCCAATAGTGAGTGTTTTGTAATTGGTGTTTTTATTCATATATATGTGAGTTAATCCTCACTGTGGTTTTTCCCTGATTAGATATTTCCATGTAAATCTAGTGTTATATTGTGTATGGTTGTTGATGTGTTGTTTCAATTGTTTTCATTCATGTTGATGCATAATATGGGTTTGAAGGTTAATGAAGGTTTTAATGTTTTAGTGTACAACTGATTCACCCTCCCTCTCATTTATCCTTTGTGTCTAACAATGAGATCCTCCATTATCTAGAAAAAGATAAAATACCTAGTATGATACTTAAACTCAACATCTCCAAATATGACAATAGAGTTTCATGGTTTTTCCCTTTTGGGGTGCATATTTAAGGGTAAATTTGTAAAAATAATCTAATATTGTGTTAGTAATCCTGAAATATCAATTTGGTTAATGGTTATCCCATTTAATTTTTTATTTGTAGAAGGGGCCTAAGAAAAGGAGACCTTATTTCACCTTATCTATTCATCCTAATGGTAGGATTTCTAAGTACAAAATATTTCAAAAATGGTAGATAATTAGGCTCTCACTAGGTTGTTCAAAACTTGCCTCTTCCTCCCACCTTCACTCACCAAAAATTTGTAGATTACATGATTATATTTCTTATTTCTTATTTAAATGAAGACCTAGGTTGGAAGAAAATCACTATTGACTATATTGATGTTTTGGGACAACTTATCAATTACCATAAAAAAATTCTTCATTTTTTCAATACCTTTGAGCATATTCAAGACTAATTTCTAGTAATTTATCTTGTATTTTTTCCATCCTCTCACCTACTTACTTGGGTCTTCACCTCATGAAAAATAAGATTTTCTCATAGTATTGGAATGTTATTGTCACAATAATCCAAGAATATTAGATAGATGGAAAGGTGCCCTACTATCTCAAGTCATAAAGTACCAACTCCTAAAATTCTCTCTTCAAAGTTCTTGATCTACTTCCTTTTCCTATTCAAAATCCCAAATTTTATGGTAGAGAAGATAAAATAAATTTAAATTTTTTTTGTGGATGGGAACTAAAGAGAAAAGAATGCTAGCTATTAATTGGGAAAAGATTCATCTCCCCAAAGACTATGGTGGATTAGTCTTGATAAAGATACAAAATTTCAATAGAGCCTTTATGGCTAAAATAAGGTGGAGCTTTATGAAAGAGAATAAAGACTTGATAGATATCATGAAAGCCAAGTATTTCCTACATCAAGATCCTTGTCTTCTTTCTTCTTCAGCTTTTGTCCCTAAGGGATATCTTATAAGGAATAACATCTATAAAGCTACATATTTACTTACAAAAGGTATGAAATGGAGAATATGGAAGGGAATGGATCAACTTTTGGGAATATTCTTGCTTAGATTTGGGTCCTCTCTATTTAATCCCTCCATTAAAAAAACTATGAGTGGCTCTTTTCCACTATATTTGAGACCCTAGAGGAAGATTATATTTCCAAGAAAGGCCAAAACAAAGGGTGGGTCAATTTAAATAATTATTTTGATAATAAAGTTGCTTTAGCTATTTCTAAAATCTTATATAAACTAAAAATATTAGAATTTATATTTCTTCTTTAGATGACGCACCTATATAGTTTAAAAATCCAAAGGGTTTCTATACTATGGATTTGACATTTTCTCTCCTACCTGATAACCCTCAATCCAAATTAAGGTGGGGAAGAATCTAGAAAAAAAAAATTATCCCTAAAATAAACCATTTTTGGTGGTGTGTTTCTCATGATAAAATTATTATTCAAAATAATCTACAAAGAAGGGGGTTCTCATTCCCCAATATATGTGTTCTATGTGTCATTGAAGAGGAGATAGTGGATCACCTTTTTTCCACTACAATTATGTTAGGCATATTTGGGAAGACTTATTTACAGAGTTTAATGTGAAGTGGATCATGCCAACCTCTATGAAATCCTTTATGGATTGTTATTATCCTTCCTTCTCACATCTAGTCATAAGGTAATTGTGGTTCCTCTCTCCTCCACACTTATGTTGGAAGATCTGGAAAGAAATAAATAACAATATTTTTAGGGATAAATCCCTACAATTTCAAGAAAAACTACATGGATTATATGGTTTTGTTGTTGAAAATATGGAAATGGCCACCCTAAAAATGCCTAAGAGTCTCCCTAATCCTATAGAAAATATATTTTCTAACACTTGGAGAATAAAAATAGAAATAAACAATGTGAATACAAATAAGCAAAGAGCTACAAAAGATATAAAATGGAAACACATGTAGAAAGGTTGGGTGAAACTTAACAAGTTGATGGTGCTTCAAAAGGAGACTCTGGAGATTCTAGCACTAGAGGTATTTTAAGACATGATAATGGTGCTCTTATTGATACCCATGCTAGTAATTTAGGACATATTTATAATAATGAGGAAAATGCAACTACTACTTGTAAAGGTCTTCAAGTTACACTCTCTCTAACTATAGGAAAAAATCACATGGAAAGGGATTCAAAATTAATAATAGACCTAATAAATGGAACATTGAATCCTAGGTTGAACATGAAAATTTATGTTAAATATTTAAATCTAATAATGGTCAACCTTTATAGTGTCAAATCTACTTATATCTACCAAGAGGGAAACAAGGTACTAGATACCTTAGCTAATACTAGGCAATGTGTGGAGTTGTGACAATGTTAGCATAATATCTATTGTATTCCTCACAATATAAAATAAAAATTCTTACAAAAAAACAATAATGATGACATATCCCATCAACTTTAATCATAAAATAAATTCCCAACGCTCTAGTAGGATATTTAGGGAATTGAAGGAAACCATGAAATTAAAGATGATAGTCCTCTTATGAGAGAGTGAGTGAAAAGGTTGAAGTAGGGGAGAGTTCATCCACTCACATGGATTTACAAGGAGTGCATGAAGGTGTGTAGTAGTAATCATGTATTGATGAACCACATATCATAAAGTAATTATGAGTCAAGGTGGAGAGATAACGGTGATGGAGCTCAAAAAAGGAAAAGTGGAGTAAAATCAAGTGTTTCCTCTCTCATTTTCCACTTCCATTCACTTTTATTCTCAACCCTTTGTGAATTTTATTCTCCTTATGCTAATTTACTACATATTATAAGTTTCTTTTAACCTAATTTGTCTCCTCCTCTCCTATTAATATGAGTTATGATATAGTTGGAATTGAGTTGAATACCTACATTGAAGTCCAAAATAAAAAATTTGTTTGTAGAATTTTAAAAAAGGATTGTGTGGAAGTATACTTTGAATCCATGAGATACTTTGAACCCACCCTTACTATTTGTTATAATTGTGCAACAATGGGACAATGGTAATATGAGCATTCATAAAGTATAGCTTGAAGTAGCAAAGGAACTTATAGATGAATCCACTAGCTTGTCCATGGAAGAGGAAAGATCCAAGCACTAAAAGAGTAGTTACGACAAAGAGTGCATAAATTACCTTTTGCAAGGTGATGATCACCTACCAAAATGACTTCAAATTTGAAGACCTACTAACAATATGGGGGAGGTTTTCTTTCTTGATCAAGCATTTTACCCAAGAAGGTACGTTTAAGTGCATTCATACTTACCGTTTCTTTCGCCTTAATCACATGTGTCACAATAAAAGGATTATTTTCCCTCACTATATCCTCTCCTTAAATAATTCAATGAAATAATTCCTTTCTAGTGTGATCGGAAGGATTAGTATGGGCCGATTACACTTCATCCATGAAGAATCGAAGCATAACGAAGCCACTAAAGCCCAATCTAGACAAGATTAACCAAATTGAATTCAAACTAGACATTCATTAAAACAAAGCATTATAAACTACGAAAGCATTAAAATTTCTACTCTAATCCATTCAAAACTTATCCTATTTTGGGAGTGGTGTCGCATTGGTGTGTAAGGAAACTTGCAGCCATATAATGACAATTTCCACATAACCAAAATCTAAAAACATGCAAATAAGTGCTTAAAAATCAACATGAAAGAGAATAGACAACATACTCATGAAATATGACACAAGACATACCTTGGGAAAACACTCAAGAGGGGAAAATCCAACCTCCAAAAGCATCCACACTCCATGTATTATTCAGCAATGTAAACCCATAACAATACATCTGTGGAGACTCCATGGACACTTCTCAAGCACAAGCTATCCATGCATTCCATGTGACCAAGCATGAATCCACACATCCCGTTCCATGCTTCAAACCCTCACACATTCACAAGCTCAACCTACTAACCTAAAATAAACTCTCCAACCCTAAAGAACTACCCTTGTGGTCGCTTTTATAGAAGCAAGCTCCCACAAAACCACCAAGTGGTATTACATAAACCATGTGCCCAAAACCGTGAACTTACAATCATGTGACCCCACATTTAATATTGGGTACTTTATTATATTTTATTATTTTTCCCCAATATTAAATAATTACATTTTAGAATTATGTCCCAATGTTACATACAACATAAAGTGGCCCCAATATTTTAGCTCCTAGTGATGCATGTCCATCTAGGTACCCCTAGGTGCACCGCAAACATAATAATAAATAAAACATTATAAAATAATTATGCAAGGTGTACAACACCTAATTCTAACCATCTCTCACTTGTATGCATTGCATAAGGGGGTAACAAGTAAGCTCAAACATCAAGATAATAAATTCCATAGGCAACATGAACCATCCTAGAATCCAAGTGCTCTATGTGCTCCATCAAGATACTTGTAACAAGAACCAAGGTGACCACCATCTCATCCATGAATGCTCTCATCCTCCACCATGCCAATGCACTAAGATAAGAACACATCCAAAGAGATGTCACACTAACTTTCACAAAAGAAGCATAATCCTACCTCAAACTGATATCTCAAAACACAAACACTCAATCCAAAGGTAATGAATATGCACTAGTAGCTATCAAGAATAAATCACCATAGCTGAAATGACACCCACAACAAGTTCCAACACATCCAACTATTCATACCTCTAAGGTATACATAACATAGTAAACTCATGCCATCACATATCCACCCATAAATCACAATAACAAACTCCATGTGCAAACCTATCAAAGAGTGACATACACATCCAGGAGCTCCCACTACCTAGGCAATGTCCAAATGAATGCAAACCTAGAATGAGTGCATTCAACATGTCGCTTCGTTAACATTCCAAAAGAAGGCACCATCACAAGTGATCAAGGCATCCCAAGTCCACTAATAGCATCACATAGAAGATGTAAACATGTAGTACCAAGGAACATCCACAATGATATGCAAAACCTACAAACCAGATACATGTAGCATGTCCTCCTACACATACCTCTAAAAGCCAACTATGTCAAGTATGATCTCCTCCACAACACCCCATAACAAAATCCAACCATCTAATCACCAAGATCAAACATAACATATGTATCATGTAGCTAATCATGGATATAAGCATCTCAAAACAAGAAGATCAAACTCATTGTAACCATTCCAAAAACCAAGGAAATCATCCCAATAAACCATCTCCTAAACCCAACATATACAAGAAGATAAACATGCCAACACCCCTCAAATGAACCCTCCATAATCAAATATCCATGAGAAGACAAATCATAAGCATAAAGCACCTGAAAAGAAAAATGGGAAATACCTCTCACATGAACCGTCAACTAGACCAAGAGTGGGGAATGAGAATGATCCTCCAGGATATCCAAGTCATCATGACTCAACCAAGAACACTCTCCTCATAGGTCCATGTTGAACTCACGTCCAACCAAGGTGTAGGCTCCTCAGACTTCCTACTAAAATCTCATCAAGAGTAACCATCTCAAAAGCATGTCTCTAACCACAAGAGAACACCAACATCACCTAAGTCTCCATGTATCCATGAGAACCTGTACCTGTAATCAATCAATTCATGCTAAAATACAAGCAAATGATCAAAGTAGTCAATACAAAGAGAACCAACCAAGATCAAAATCATAGCTCCAACTGCAAAATTGGGAACATAAGCATGAAACCATGATCTCACATCCTCTCAAAAGAAGATAACATGCTCAAATCACCATAACATGTACCATGCCACAACTCTAAACTAATAATCAAGAGTATACTATGACATAACAACAAAACCATCCTACAACCAAGGATCGCCTGTCAAAACCAATAAGTCATAAACAATACCTCAACATTTCCAGCACCTAATGTCAAAGAACTCTTACTATAGCAAACATAATCCAAGAGCTCCTTCATGATACCAATCAACCCCTACTAAAGATAACCATCCATAATCAACAATGGAACCACATCATTGCCAAATTCTCCCACTTAACCATGATACTGAGCAATCCCATGGAATCATGATGCACACAACCAATTGTTGGTATGTGGCGACTGATCATGTTATACTATATAGCCCATGGTATACTGTACACCCCAACATGTATCCTTGCCAAGGTTTGGGGCTGAGCCGGGCCCCGGGCGGGGGTTTGGGGACAGTAGCCCCCAAGAAAAATTTTCCTCCTACTTTTTCTCGTCATCACTGAAAAAGGAAAAAATCAACGAAAAAAGAAAAATCTGAATTTGTAGAACCCAAAATCTAGAAGTTTCTAAGCTTGTTAAAAAGGGGTTCGGATGGGTGTTACAGTATGATAAAAAAAACACAATTATTCACAAGATTGTAATAGGTTTTTGCACTGGATAATAAAATCATTGGATGGCTGCAGTTTGGTGGATGTAGCCCGGATTAGGTGAACCACGTTAAATTCTTTGTGTTATCATTTATTCTGTGTATTTTTAGTTTCTTTGTTTATTACTTAAATTTTCATTTAATTGTTATATATTTTCCTTTCTAACCCTAACAAGTGGTATCAGAGCAGGTTGTGTTTCAATTATCATATGTAGGAAGGTCTCACGGTTGAGTGGGAGTAATGGCAGACAAGGGTAAGAAGGTTGAGAATTTTAATGGGCAGAACTATCAGTTATGAAAGATGCAGATGGAGGACTACCTCTATCAGAAGGATTTATGGCAACCATTGGAAGGGAAAACCAAGAAACCCCAAGCAATATTTGATGAGGACTAGGAGATTTTAGATAGAAAGGCTCTTGGTAGTATTCATTTATGCCTGGCACAATTGATGGCATTCAATATTACAAAAGCAAAGACAACTCAAGAGTTGATGGAAACCCTGGCGAAGTTATATGAAAATCCTTCCGCTTTGAATAAGGTATTTCTTATGAAGTGTTTATTTAATATGAAAATGGTAGAAGGTGGGTTAGTTATTGATCATTTAAATGAGTTTAATACGGCCACCAATCAATTAACTTCTATAAAAGTAAACTTTGATGAAGAAGTTAGGGCTCTTTTGATTTTGTGTTATTTGCCTAAAAGCTAGAATAGCTTGGTAATGGCTATTATAAATTATGTTTCTGGTTCGAATACATTGAAATTTGATGATGTTGTTGGTGTTATTTTGAGCAAGGAAATTCGTAGGAAAAGCTCAGGTGGAACATCCACATCAAGCAGTGTTTTGAATGCAGAAAGCAAGGGCAGAAAAAAGGAGAGAGGAAACAATTTTAGAAATTGTGGGAAGTCACAAGGAAAATCAAAGGACAGAAGGTCCCAATCTAGAGACAAGAGGGATTGATGGTACTGTGGTAAGCCGGGTCATTTAAAGAAAGATTGTTGGTCTCGGAAAAATAAAGGAGACAAAAAGGAAGGAAATAAAGAAGAAAATTTGGTAAGTAATAAATCTGAGGAGGATGCTTTGATTCTTTCCCTTGATAATGTTGATGATTCTTGGGTGTTAGATTCAGGGGCTTCATTTCATGCTACCCCCCATAGAAGTTATTTTCTTGATTATGTCCAAGGGGATTTTAGGTTGGTTTATTTAGGAGATTAAAAACCCTATCAAATTGTTGGAAAGGAAAGAATCAAGATTAAGTTGTAGAATGGGAATCATTGGCTACTACATGAGGTAAGGCATGTTCCAAAGTTAAGCAAAAAATTAATTTCAGCAAGGCAATTAGATGATGAAGGTTGTGTTGTTACATTTAGTGATAAAAATTGGAAGGTCACAAAGAGTACCTTAGTGGTAGAAAAAGGTGTGAAAGTAGGCACCCTATATCTTTGTACAGGTCATACTATTCCTTCTACTTTAATTGTTACAAAAAAAGGTCAATGTTCAGGAACAGTTGCTGCAGTTCAGTAGGTAGAAGATCATACAGTTGTTGTGGACTCTGAATCAGCACTGTGGCATAATAGACTTGGGCATATGAGTGCAAAAGGTATGAAATTATTTCATTCAAATAATGTTTTACTAGGTCTAAAATGTCTTAATATGGATTTATGTGAAAGTTGTGTGTATGGAAAACAAAAAAGAGTAAGATTTCTCAAGAATGGGAAGCAAAAGAAAGATGAGAAATTGGAGCTTGTGCATACGGATGTATGGGGACCAGCTCAGGTATCTTCTCTCGGTGGCTCTCTGTATTATGTTACATTCATTGATGATGAAACTAGGAAGGTATGGATTTATTTCCTTAGGAAAAAATCTGATGTATTTGAAACTTTTAAAAAATGGAGAAGCTTGGTTGAGAATGAGACAAGTAAAAATCTAAAATGTCTCATATCTGATAATGGTGGTGAGTATTGCAGCAAAGAGTTTGAAGACTATTGTTCCTCTAATGGTATTCGTAGGAAGAAAATGGTTCCAAGGACTTGACAAGAAAATGGAGTGGTTGAGTGCATGAATAGAATAATAATGGAGTGTGCACAGACTATGAGGTTGTATGTTGTGATGCCTTTAAAAATGTGGGTAGAGACTATAAACACTACTATTTATTTAATTAATAGAGGTCCCTCTAATCCTTTGGGATGTGGTATTCTAGAGGAAGCATGGAAAGGTAAGAAGGCGAGTTATTCTTTTCTCAAAACCTTTGGTTGTGAAGCATTTACACATGTAGATTCTGAAAATAGAACCAAGCTTGATACAAAATCAAAGAAATATATATTTGTTGGATATGGCATTGATGAATTTGGTTATAGGCTTTGGGATTTTGAAAATCAAAAAATTTTGAGAAGTATGGATGTCACATTCAATGAGAAAGTTTTGTACAAAGATCTGTTGTTGTAGCATGAGAAGAAATAAAATGACTATGCAGTGTTGGATGATATTCCAAACAATAATGTTTCAGTGGTTCCTCATGCTGGGCAACAACAACAACAACAAATACCACAAATTCCTATTGGACGATCTTCAAGGATAAGTAGACCTCTAGAAAGATTCTCTCCCTCTTTGTATACTATTTTGTTAACTAATGCTGGTGAACCAAAATATTATGATGAAGCTATGTAGGTGGATACCAAGGTTCAGTGGGAGCATGGAATGGAAGAAGAAATGGACTCCTTACTAAAAAATCAGACTTGGGAATTATACAAGTTGCCTGCAGGTAAAAATGCTTTACCAAACAAATGGGTTTACAGGCTGAAAGAGGAGGATGGAGGTAAGAAGAGATTTAAAGCTAGATTAGTTGTAAAGGGATTTGCATAGAAAAAGGGTATTGATTTTGATGATATTTTTTCTCCAGTTGTTAAAATGACTTCTATTCGTATTGTTTTAAGTATTGTGGTTGCTGAAGATTCGCATTTAGAACAATTTGATGTTAAAACAACCTTTTTCCATGGTGATTTGGAAGAGGAAATATATATGGACCAGCCACAAGGATTTGAGGTCAAAGGTAAGGAAAAACTAGTGTGTATATTGAATAAAATTTTATATAGCTTGAAGCAAGCACCTCGAAAATGGTACTTGAAATTTGATAGTTTTATGGTTGAGCAAGGCTACAACAGGTGTAATTCTAACCATTAAGTTTATTTTAAGAGGTTGGATAATGATAGCTACATTATTTTGTATTTATATGTTGATGACATACTTGTAGCAGGGTCTAACATGGATCACATAAGTGAGCTAAAACAATAGTTAGCAAAATATTTTGCTATGAAGGATTTGGGGGCAGCAAAACAAATTCTTGGTATGAAAATTTGTAGAGATAGGAAAAACAAAAAATTGTTTTTGTCTCAGGCTAATTATGTTGAAAAGGTGTTGCAGAGATTTCATATGGAGAATGCAAAAGCCGTCAACAAACCTTTGCCTAGTCATGTTAAATTGACTAAGGATATGTGTCCAAAGACACAAGAGGAGGAAGAAAAAATATCCAAGATACCATATGCTTCAGTTGTAGGCAGTTTAGTGTACGCCATGGTATGCACAAGACCAGATATTGCACATGTCGTAGGAGTTGTTAGCAGGTATTTGAGTCATCCTGAAGTTGAGCATTGGAATGCGGTAAAATGGATTCTTAGGTACTTGAGAGGTACATCCAATAAATGTTTATGTTTTGGGAGCTCTAATACTAATTTAAAAGGCTATGTTGACTTAGATTTTGTAGGGAATATAGATACCAGGCGGAGTACCACAAGTTATGTATTTATAGTTGGTGGGACAGCAGTGAGTTAGATTTCTCGATTGCAAAAGGTGGTTGTTTTATCCACCACAAAGGCAGAGTATGTTATTGCAACAAAGGCGGCAAAGGAGATGATATGGCTACAAATTTTCATGGATGAGTTGGGAAAACAAGCTAGAAATTATTTTTTTATAGACAGCTAGAGTGTTATACATCTTGCAAAGAATTATGCCTTGCATTCTAAAAAAACACATACAGTTGAGATATCATTTCATTCAGTCGGTGTTGGAGGATGGACAGGTCAAGTTGGACAAGATACATACAGATGTTAATCCAGCAGATATGTTTATGAAGGTGGTGACAAGGGAGAAGTTGAGCTCCTCTTCAGCTTTAGTTGGCCTTCAAGGTTGAATTCAAGTATAACAGAGCAACAAGGTCCAAGGTACTTATTTCCAATGGGAGTTGTAATTACAACAGTGTCGTCCAGGATCAGTCTCCAAGTGGGAGATTGTGTTGGTATGGAGCCTAATCAGTCTCCAAGTGGGATATTGTTGGTATGTGGCGACTGATCATGCTATAATGTATAGCCCATGGTATACTGTACACCCCAAATCAACAAAAAAAAAGAAAAATCCAACTTTGTAAAACCCAAAATCTGGAAGCTTCTAAGCTTGTTAAAAAGGGGTTTGGATGGGTGTTATAGTATGATAAAAAAAAGTGATTATTCACAAGATTGTAATAGGTTTTTGCACTGGATAATAAAATCATTGGATGGCTGCGGTTTGGTGGTTGTAGCCCGGCTTGGGTGAACCACGTTAAATTCTATGTGTTATAATTTATTTTGTGTGTTTTTAGTTTCTTTGTTTATTACTTAAATTTGCATTTAATTGTTAGATATATGTCTTTCTAACCCTAACACCAACACCACATCACTATCATAAGCTCACACCAAACCTATGAATCCAAGCTCTCAATGACAACATGATAACCATCCTCTAAAGCAAGAAGATACACCACCAAACCATCATATCCATCACCGCCAATCCATCACTGTCACAACCTCCCACTGAACTATGTAACCAAGCTATCCATGACATCATGATACCAATCTCCTCAAACCAAGAAGATACACTACCACAACCTGAATCAAGATCCAATCCAACACCACCAACAAATGTACCTGCATAAAACATCATGACATGCCAAAGTCTCTAATGCACAAGAAACATCCATGACACCATGATCACCACCAAATGTACCAACAACATCACCAAATTGTGTCCACATATCTGCATAATCATAGTCAATTACATAGGTCTCATATCATGATTGTACCTAGTAATACCATCTCACCTCCTCAACATGACATCAAAACTAGCAAACCAAGTGACTACACCAATCCACCAAAACTAAACATGCATTAACACTAAAATATCAATGGGAAAAGACAACCCATGTCCAAGTCATAGGTGTAAAAAGTAAGTATAGACCGCCTACAATATTGCACAACTTGTAGATAGAACAATGCAACATACAAATCCACCATATACTGATAACCATGTCAAATAAGAATAATTTTGAGATGTACAAATGAGCATACAATTAATCCAATATCAAATCACCAAAATCCAATCATACATAAGCTCATAATATCTTCATAGTCAAAGAGACCCATAAATAGATCAGGTAAGAAAAATAGCAAATAAACCATGTTAAAATAACTCCAAAACTTATCCACTGCATAGTTCTCTAAACAAGCTTTCCGTTGACTATTTGAAGTTCAAAATATCACTCCATATACACCTGATATGCCCTCTCAAAGCTCAAAATGAACACCTAACCTCCACCAAGAAAAACACTATCAAAACTACAAAATCTAGAAAAATATATGATACCATAGCATAATTCTCAGAACCAACTTTCCAATGACTATAAGAAGTCGAAAATCCAACACTCCGAGCAAAAGTTACATGTGTTTGAAAAAAACTGCTAGAAAATGCACTATTTGCCCTCCTGGTGGCTCTGTGGTGGCCCACCGGTAGCCCGCCAATGGCGCCCTGGTGGCGGAATTCAAATTCGCATTAAAACTGTTTAATTTTTCTTTTAAAAAAAAAATTCCTCCACCCTTCACTAGACCCGACACTACATTTCAATCTAATTACATTTCATTTTTCAAAAAAAAAATTGGTTGGCTTCATTAATATCCATGGCAATAATGTTGGCAGAATTTTAAAAAAATTCAAACTTTATTTAAAAAATTTTAAAGCCCTTACAGGCTGGGAGGAGGGCAGCCCGCCGATGGGACCTATCGGCCAGAGTCGATAGCCCATCAGCATCATGCTGCTACAAGCGTACAGACTACAATCTGTACGGACTGTTAGTCTGTGTGACTGCAACTGCACGAGTTGCAGAGTGTGGGGGGGCCGAACCCCCCACTAACCTTTTTTTTTTTTAACCTTCTTTAAATTTTTATTTTATTTTGCAAGTTCAAAATAATGGTGGATTTTTTTTTCAATTTTTTTTATTTTTCTAAGTACAACATTGACGGTCGTACGGCCTATGAAAGGGCCTTTTGCTAAAAAAAAATCATTTTTTTCAACTCTTCCAAAATAGGGAAAATTATATATCAAAATTCATCTCTCAATCAACTTGAATCCAACCATGAGGCCAATTTTGTCCTAGGAGGTCATCCATGAAATTTCCCCTACAAAACCCTCATATGAATGCACAACCAAAAAACCCTATTTTGCCAAAAAAAATCACACCCCAAATCTACAAACAACCCATCAAAACAACAAACCCAAAACCCTCAGATCTGCAATAAAACACCTGCAAAACCCTCATATCTTTCTATTTCCTTTCATTCTCTCATGCAACCTAGGGTTATCCAATCCACAACCTAGCTCTAATACCACTTGTAAGGAAACTTGCAGCCATATAATGACAATTTCCACATAACCCAAATCTAAAAACATGCAAATAAGTGCTTAAAAATCAACATGAAAGAGAATAGACAGCATACCCATGAAAGATGACACAAGATCTACCCTGGGAAAACCCTCAAGAGGGAAAAACCCAACCTCCAAAAGCATCCACACTCCATGTATTATTCAGTAATGAAAACCCATCACAATACATCTACAGAAACTCCATGAACACTTCTCAAGCACAAGCTATCCATGCATTCCATGTGACCAATCATGAATCCACACATCCCATTCCATGCTTCAAACCCTCACACATGCACAAGCTCAACCTGCTAACCTGCAATAAACTCTCCAACCTTAAACAACTACCCTTGTGGTTGCTTTTATAGAAGTAAGCTCCCACAAAACCACCAAGTGGTATTACATAAACCATGTACCCAAAACCATGAACTTACAATCATGTGACCCCACATTTAATATTGGGTACTTTATTATACTTTATTATTTTTCCCCAATATTAAATAATTACATTTTACAATTATGTCCCAATGTTACATACAACATAAAGTGGCCCCAAAATTATAGCTCCTAGTGATGAACGTCCATCTAGGTACCCCTAGGTTCACCACCGACATAATAATAAATAAACAAATTATGAAAGGTGTACAACACCTAATTCTAACATGATGTGGAATGACGACCCTTTCCCAATCCCGTGGATCAATGAGCTTGTTCCAGTCAATTTTATTGAAGAAAACTGACGAAACGGTTGTGAGATGTGGATAAAAACATGATTTTAATCTAAATGATCATGATGCAAAAACTAATTAGCATGATTTATGCTAAAATGATTTAGATATACAAATGCTAAGCTAATCTAAATGAGATTTAAACTAAAAAATATTTAAACCCCAGTTATCTAATTAGCTAAATGGATGCATTATGGAAGCCATTAATGGAAGCTAAGCTATTATGCAACTAATTTAAACTAAAATATGTTAAATGTGTGCAAAATATGAGTGTGAGTGTGAGTGATTTCAACATCATTAAGTTTATTTTTTGAAAGGTGGATTCATTTGTCTCCAAATAGTGACCTATTTATAGGAGAGAAAATAAGAAATGAAGGGTTGAGATCAAAAAGGATAATCAACAGTCAAGGACGAAGGAAATTAGAGGCATGGATCATGGATTCTCATCAACGAGTGAGAATGAAAGATGATATTTAATCAAGGGTTCTCATTCCTTCAAACAAGCACACTTTTGACCTGTGCAAGAGGTCAAAAGTTAACTTGCACAAGAAGTTTCAAGTTAACTTGCATATGAATCTAAGTGAGAATTTTCCCTTTTGCAAATGATGGGAGAGAGAATATTCTTTGGACTTCGGAATATTCTCATGGGTGAGGAAAAAGGATATTTTTCAAATTAAAACAAAGTTTAATTGTGCAAAAGGGAAAGAAACATTCCATGGGAATATTCCCTTGCAAGTGGGGGGAAATTAGATTAGTTAATAATTGATAATTAAACAATGTTAATTATGCAATTAGGGGAATTTAGAAGAATTAAAATGATATTCATTAAATAAAATGATTTAATGAATGGGGGAAAGGTGAAATGATGTTTAATTAAATAATTTATGGTTATTTAATTAAACAAGAATATTTAAGGAATTAAATTAAATAGTTTGATTTATTTAATTTAATGAAACAAAATTTTAGCGTGAAAGGGGGGAATTAACCTGATTAAATGAATTAGGTTAATAGATAGAAATGATGCAATTAATTAAATAGCTAGGCTAATTTAATCAATTAAGTGAAAGGAGGATGAGTTTTAAGAGGAAATGATGTTAGTATACTTGTTTCGAGTGCATGATATCATTTAGGACATTTTTTAGTGTCTACATTTTGCCCCTCTTTGAAGTGAGGTACTTGTTGCTTCAGTTCAAAGACTGATTCTCCTCAAATCAAAAATTGTTGCTAAGATCAAAAATAAAAAAATTTCTAGTTTTTAGATGCCCCGCTGCTGCCCCGAGAGAAGGGATAAGCTGATTTCATGCCCCCTCAAGTAATCGGGTGGAAATTTTGAATTTTGGGTTGATTTCTCAACAAAGGTAAAACACTACCCCAAGTGTCCAAAAAGGCTCTAGGATGCAAGAAAAATACCAAAAATGCAAAAAAATGATGCAAAATAAGCTCCATTTTGGCAAGATTGGTGAAATTGATGAAAAACCCTAGCTTTAGGGTTAAATTAGGGCAAAAAAATCTAATTTGGAGGCTCAAATAGGTGAGGAAGGGTCACTTTCAATTCACTTGTGCATTCACACCTTAGAGAATTCTTGTATTTTGAGCTCTGGCCCTCTGATGAAATGGCACAATGAGTGCTCCCACAACACATTTCCAACCAAGTTGAAGAGTACCAGAGGCTTCCAAGCACAGGACCACCAATATGTGATTCAAAACTTGATTTGAAATTTGACTTTTTGGTGCATTTAATGCCTTTTGAAATTTAAACTTTGGTGGCATCACTCTAGAGCAACACTATTTTGAGAATTGACGATGCTAATTTGATTTTTAGCGATGCATATGTGAATAGCGACATAGTTCAGAATTTAGATTTAGGGTTCTAGATTCTAAATAGTGACGCATATGTAAATAGCGATGCACATTTTGATTTGAAAATTAGGGTTAGGGTTTTCCAAAGTTAAATATCAATGCATATGTGTTTAGCGATGCATATTACAATTTGAATTTTAAATGCCTCAAGCGTCGTAATTTGGAATTTGAATGTAGCAACACTATTGTAAATAGCAACGCTTTCATAAATAGTGACGCTATTGTCATTTTGGGGGATAAAAACTCCAAACAGAGTCAATTTTTTTTGCAAATTTTGACATTGTGCACTTTGTGGGTGCAGGTGGTTATCCCGCCTTTGATGTCCCACAAGCACTGGCCCATAGTTTTGTCCAAACTTGATGACTTATCTGAGTTGCGATAGGATCACTTGGGGGAGATTATCTTGTGGTAGGTTGTGTACATGCTCGTCATCTAGACACACTTGGCGATGATGACAACATTGTATGAGTGATGGCATAGCGAGACCTCATCATTCCACCTTCCTACCAGTGAGGAAAAAGTGATGTCGGAGGATGTATGGTGGATGTTGCATTTGTCAATACATGGTGAGTGTGTGATATATGATTTCAACACTGATTACGATGTGTTCCATGAGGTGATGGACTAGGAGGACATTGTTCTAGTCACTTTGCAGATAGACCTCAAGATGTATACAGGTCGAGTGCCCACTTTTAGATTGATTGTTGCAACGATTATCTCAAGCTTGGTTGCTCCAGATCGACGGAGTAGAGGATTCAGTTTGGGATGGGGCCTAGCTTTGCATAAGATGTTATTTAGGAGGACTCAATATGCATGGGGGCCAGTGATGCTGGCCTTTTTGTACCATGATATGCAAAATTTTGTATACTATGATGGCAAGGAGATCGGCACAGGAGTCACCTTACTGCACATTTGGGCCTAGGAGCACATCGTTGTGCTCCGACCGATTGCTCAGATGGTGGATGTAGAGCCAAATTGTCTAGTTGTTTGAAGATATAGGGGTGCCATCATATTATAACATACAAGGCAGCTTGGGATTCCCTACTGGTGTATGGTCATCGATGATATGACAATTTTCAAATGGTGACCCTGGCTTCAAATTCCATCATGGTTCAATGATGTTCAATAGCTTTTCTTTGCTCAGCAGAACCAATACATGCAAGGTTGAGAGCATACCATCATTGAGAGGTACCTGCTAGATAGGGTGGTGAGATAGTTTGGAGACATGTAGGATATGCCAGATGATGCATACACCATCGTCTTTGCTAGGTCAGCATGAGAGGCACCTACGTAGGGACCTATGATCCCATCCCATGAGGTTGTTGATGGATTTCAACAGTTGGTTTCTTAACCATGGGCATATGATCAGGGATAGGAGGATGCTCATATGACACCTGTGTATGATTCATGGTTCACACCCCCTCACTAATAGACACCTCCACAAGGGAGACTAAGAGGGAGGGGTGCATGCAAAGGCAGAGGTTGGGGTAGAGGATAGGATGGCTAGGATGGCTAGGATTAGCAAGATGCATAGGTCCCAAGAGCACCATAGGAGCATCAACAGCCTCCACAATAGCCACCGATTCAACAACCACCACCAAGGCCAGATCCCCATGATACACAAATTCAGTAGCTACAACAACAGATATAGGTTATTACAAGTAGAGGGATCAGGCCCATCAGCGTATTTTGATGATTACTGTTGAGAGAAATAAATCCAAGCAATAGGTAGTGGCCTTGAAAATCGAGAGAGACCAAGAGTGTCAGCTCAGGCAAACTTCCAAGATGAAGTTGGCTCAAGAGGTCGGATGACACCAATAGTTAGAGACCATGATAGCTACACCACAAGGGCACATAGTGTTTGCTATATTTTATAGAGAGGTTGTGACTGAGGTGGCCTATTATCATATGCATTATCACTAAGATTTCCCATAGGTCCTTAGATAGCCAGATTACTTAAAGAAGAGTGGGACACATCCCACGACCAAGGATCAGCCAAAGAGACAACTTGGTGAGGGGAGAAGCCATCAATGATAGCTCGCTTCTATAGAGACAATTTTTTATTTGTTTCCCAATTCTTTTATATAGATATACATTCATGGGCTCCTTTTTGATAGCCTCATGGATATTATATTTTTGATCGATATACATACACTAACTCAAATATTGTACCATGAAAACCATTTTTTGATATATATCAGATGATACGAATGCATGATGTGATGTGATCATTTATTTCATGTTTATGAATGTATGGATGCACTTTGATATGATGTGATTTGATGTGATTCTTATATATGCTTATGCGAGATGTGATGATATGTGATGTAATGTGATGCAATGAATGGATGCATTTATTTTTGAGTATTTTCTATGCAATTTTATGATGATGTATACATATGGATGAATGATGTAGATTTTCATGCTTATGATGTGATAATACAATGTATGTTAATGATATGTATGCAACAATTTAAGATGCTTAGAATAACAAATCTATATTATTCATCATAACTTAAATGATAATGATGAAGCAGGATGTATGTTTGTTGACATGCTATGATATGTGAGATGTATGTATGTTGATGATTTGTGGATCCAAGGTGGATGCATTGATGATGTTTTTTTTACTGTCATGATACCAAGTTAGCACAGGGAGAAGATAGAAGAAATAAGATGATTAACCATTGATTTTGAGGATTGCTTCAAAACATCAAACAAGTCTATGATCCACTAAGACTTTATTAGAGATGGTGATGAGAAATGTATGATGATGATGATGATGATTATTTCCTCATATCTTTGGATTGGGATTTTTCATTATTCCTTATTGTTTGATATAACACATAGACATGATGCATCAAGGTATAGATAAATATGATGATGTTGTATCTAGTGCAATGAACTTTGAGTCTACAAATAGATAGGATAGTTCTTGTTCACACCTTGACATACAGAAACCTTGTTGGAATGCAAGTTAGAAGCTTAGAATATATTGGACCAAAGCATACACAATAGTAAACAATGTACTCCAAACAACTTCCCTACTCACAAATAAGTATGCACCAAGATTATTTTACAAGAATACCCACAAGCACAACAAATGAAAGATAATGATCAATTCCCCATTCCTTTCTCTCTAAATAATTTCAATAGACATCATCGAGAGTGTTAGCTCTCAAAAACGCGGGTTTGAACCACAAAAGGTTGCCAAGCTTTCACAACGTTTTAGGGTAACAGAACAAGGTTTGAAACAATTAAAACTTCTACTCTCTAGGTGCTACAAGACCTAGGCGGGTGAACCTATAACAAATGAAGCAGACTTGACTATTGATCTTCTCTTCATGCCATGATTTGTCCATGATGGCAGATTGGAATGGACAAAATAAACAAATTCAGTAAATATTGTATACAAAGATGAATATTAAACCCTAATATGCTCAATCAACAAATGTAAAATTTATGAATGAAACTAAATGGTGGAAACGGTGAGACCAGTGCCTTATATAATATACGAAATCAAATGACATCTTAAACAACTGACTTCTTTCTGGAGATCATTCAAATTGTTTGGCATATTTTTTTATAACTAGTATAAACATGCAAGATTGTGATTATTAAGTTCTTCTTACTAATCTAAATGAAATTCCCTGATTACTATGATTAATTAAAAGGATTTAATCCTTCCTTGAAAGAACCTATCAACCAATCACACAGATACAGAAAATTCGTACTGATAAACTAGACACAAACATGTTATGCTAATTTAAATAACCAAGCAACATCAATCTTAGAGACAACTTAAATAATTCTTTCAATAGGCACAACACAACAATTGACACCAGAATACACCAGCAAATCAGATGATTTTCATTAATATCTCCATAGCTTCAAAATATACATCAGAGTCTCAGCCCTGTGAAACATGGTGTTCCACCGTATTTCTATTCTCTATCCTATTCTACCAATTATGCGTATATTGTCTTCAAAATGAACATTTATACATTGAGAATACGAAAAGACACATCCTTTCGGAAATAGGAAATACAAATTACAAAACAAAAGATAGAGAATAATTAGGCTCTATTTATCCACAAGTGAGTCTTAGCGAGGTGGTCCAAATAATCTCGACACTCATATGTGTTTGCATCTCCAACAGCATTCCAGATCGTGATTTCCATCTTGACCATTTCCTCATTTTGCTCGATCACTTCTTCCAATGTTGTATCATCTGCAGAAGCAATCTTCATGATTTCATTCAGCATTGACTCACATTCATTTTTCCACTTGGTGGCTTCCTTCAATTCACTTTTATCATCAGAGAATGTAATCACAATTTTCTTGGCAGCAACAACTAACCCCTGTTCATCACCTTGTAATTCATCATAGAAGTTTCGATGGTGATTAATTATATGATTTGCAGCTTCAAGTGCAGCACTATTAGCCTCATTACCTTGGGCCAGTTCATGAAACTTCTCCATGATACGTCCATCCATCCTTGTATGCTCCAATGTAGCAAGAGTATGAGAGTATTTTCCCCACAATTTATTCAACCAAGATGTCAAATGATCCTGCCTTTTCTTGACAATTGCAGCAATTGCATCATGCTTTCCCTGAAAATAAGCACTTGATCCTACCCAGTGATCTTTTGCTTGAGATCTTTCTCCTTGAGTGATCATTTTGGTTGTCCCCATTGAAACACCAACCAAGTCTTTGAGTCTATCATTTTCTCTCAGCAATTTTTCATTATTCACTTTGTACATTTCTCTTTCTTTTATCAATAACTAAATTTGTGCTTTATTCAACTTTGTAATATGTAGTCCAATATCCGTAGTAGCTACAGGATTAGCTTCTCCAACTTTTAGAGTCATTATATGGCCAAATGCCTTCTCTGTATCAACTACCACTGATTTCCTGTGGGGTGGGTACAAAGCCCATATCATCAATGATCCCTCATCAATATTATACTTGGATCCTGCATATACTTCTGTTACCTTTTCCTTTTCAAGCTTGTGTGTAGCATGACTGTCCCTCAAGAAACTATCAAAAACCAATGCAGAATTCAAATCAAGGCCAGGAAATATCATGACACCAGCACTCTCCAACATTTTCCTCCCCAATTTAGGAGTCATATTTGTCATTTCATCATCCACACATTTTCTCAATTGAGCCAACAATTGTTCCTCATTTCCTGAAGTAACATCATCAACATTCTCCCTAATTTCCTTCCCCTTCTGCTTGTACAAGAATGCCTTGAACTCTGGGGAATGTATAAACTCATCATCAGAGACAAATGATCTATATTCCATTTTCCTTGCATCAACATCACCACTTTCAATACTATGTTCTCTAACTGGGAAAACATACTACTGAGTCCTCATCCTAGATACCTTTCTTGATCTATCCTTTGGCACATTAGCTCTTGGTGTTTCCTCATCTCCAGAAGGAAATAGCTCAATATCCTATAGCCCCTAGTTATATCTTTCAACCAACATTTTTGCTTCATCTTCATCCATATTCCTAATCATATAATCAAAAGGATAGGGTACATGTGGATACCCTCCAAAGTTAATCCTTTCTTTGCCTGAATTAACATATCCTTCAGGGTCAAAGTTTTTCCTGGTTGGTCCTCTTTTCATATTATAATGCAACCTATCAAGGATTGAATTATATCCCTCTTTGGCCAACACAGTGAAATCACCAAAACACAAAGTACTAGGCATAAAAGCCTGCTTCCCAAAAGAGCTGAAATGCATCACACTACAGTAATCCATCTGTCTGACAATTTCCAAATATGCAACCCTATTTGGAACTGTCCTTGGCAAAATGAAAGGAGCATCTTCAAATCCATATACTCTGATTACCATAGCTCCCTCCAAACAATACCAGTCTCCCCAATTATGATCAATTGGCCCATTGAAGTCTTTCGGCCGAAGGAGTCTTTTGATCTCATCATTCAATGAATAATTACAAGGACAATTATACAATTTATACAATGTCTTTACAAAATACTCTTCAAAATGAATGAAACTAGAACCAGCAAACATGTCTGAAATAGCAGTCCACAACTGAATAGGCAATGCTTCACCCTCCTTAACAATTTGAGAAATTCTCATTCCAGGAGGCCATACCCCTAACTCTTGTCCAAAATATAACACCATGTGTATTAACAATGAATAATTTCTGATATGGACAATAGAGGCTCCGCTCTTTATAGCCATCAATCCTGAATCAAGCTCCTTAGAAACATACGAAGCATAGTCAAATGGCCTGGATTTGTGATATTGGATATCTGTTGTGATGATCATTGGCACCATTGACATGAATTCCAGGGCATCCATCCCCAACACCTAACACACTGAAAAATAAGTGTACTTCATATAAGGTTCAAACAAATCTACATGATAGGGAGGCCCCTCATTATCTTCCAGAGGTTCTGGCTTGTTACCCTATTTGACCCTGTGAATTGGTAACCTCCAACCCTTATAAGTTGTATCCATTCTTGAAAATTCTTTCTGCAATTCTTCACAATTGATTTCCTCATTGCAAAACCATTCCAATTTGAAAACCTCGCCTATTGCTTCTCTTGACACATATATTTTTGGTTTTCCAGAAGGATCACATAGAGCTTTATGTTTTGGATCATAATGATCAGCAAGTAACTTTACCAATTCTGCATTTACGAATACATTAGGGCACACCAATTTCCCTACATTCAATTTCCATGGATTGTAGACTGGCTCAAAATGGTTTCTCCTATGGTACTGGAAATTGAAGAGCTCATACCCTCTCACAGCAGTCCAAACATCACCAATGAACTTGCATTTATCATCCAACTTATCAATTTCTTCCCTAAGTTGTGCAGACCTTCTAGCTTTAGGCCCCGAGCTAGGCAATTGATCAATAAGGTCTTGGTTCAACCTCCTTTTAGTGCCTTCATGTTTGGTATCAGTCTTTTGTTTCTTTCCCTTCAACTGACTACTCTCACCAAGCTTTCTACCCTTACCCTTTCTAGAACCAGAAGACTCCATTTTCAAGCCTACAGAATCAAAATGTGAAAAAAAAAGAAGCAATTACTTACAATATTCTGCTTGAGCTCCACATATTGAAAAATGTCTCGGTTCTCTGTTCAGCATGTCAATTCTTCTGCAATCAACTTGGTACTGAAGAATAAATTAAAACTTCACTGTTATATCCCATTGCACCATTAATGAAGCATGAATGAAGGCTCATTTGAAACTAGTACTGTCGCATCAAATGTCCTATCGGTGAGAAAATTTCAAATCTGGAGCGAAGCCCTTTTGCAACATTTACTTAACCTTTCACCAAAACACTCTATGGTCTTACCAACACTTGGAATCAACTTGATGGCTACCGCTTCTATCTTCATGTTGCTGTAACAATTCCAAGTCAGGGAGATGTCTCATAGATATCTTTGTGTCTTATCGAAATGTATTCTTCAAAGCATTTCCCAGTCGCTAAGATAAAATCACCCTTTCACCTATGAAATCACATTTCGGCATGACCACCAAGCTTTCTCACCGAAGAAATAAACCCAACCAATAAAACAATACCATCGACAAGACAATGAACCTTCAGGAAGACTATTATTGAAAACAAATGTCTTACCGAAATCACTCCTTCAGATTACTCCTATCGGCAAGACTCACCCCGAACTACCTGTCGGTACATCTTTCAAACCTCGATGAAGCTCATACCGAAGACCTTTTCTCCTGGCAATGTGCATCTCTATCGGCATAACTTTTGAATTGGCAAGACTCTATGACTTCTCATCGATAGCCTTTGAACACCCTTGAACTTGGTTTGGCCAAACAATAGCCACTTCGCTAAGACCTTTCCCAATGCACATAAGTCTTACCAAGACATTTGTTTGCAAGCCAGTTGATAAGACAAAATGATTTCGTTATGAGTTTCTGCCGATACCAATCAATCTGGCCAAAACAACCCCTTTGTGCATTAATTGGTATGACATATTGTATTCACCCTAACATTACATTAGTTCCGCAGCACATGCCGATATATATTTTTTCTATATGCCTGTCAGCAAGAAAAAATACTTCACCAATACATTCTCCCGAATACCTTTAGCTTGACCGATATACTTTCACATGCGCCGGTCGGCGAGACACAATGTGTTCACTATGAATTCACTCCGACAATGATTCCCTTTGCCGAAATGACTCCCTTCGTCGTCGAAACAAGAAAATTGTCCTGTCGATAGTCTGCAACAAACATACATCAGTGAAAAATCAGGTCAGGGAGACTTTTACTATGTCTTTACCGATTCGGTCCTTTAATGAAATATAAAGACTTTTAATGGATTCAATGGATTTTATGATAGAAAATAAGCAAGACAATACAAAGAGTAATTTTGCTTATGATGTAACTCCACGTCGGAACTCGGATGCAATAGACTCAGAATTTTTTAAAATTTTACAAAATTTAACAGAGTTTCTAACAGCTTTAGGATTGCATCAAGTAATTTTGCTCATCCTAATTAGCTTGGAACTAACTTATTGTGTGGGGTAGATTGAAGATTAGAGAAAATTTTCACCTCTTCCTTTTAACTCCTCTCTCTTCCTTTGTGATCACCTTCCCCGCTACAACCTCTCTTGAATTCAAAAACAGAGTTAGCAACCCTTTTAAACTGAGTTGAAGCATGGAAAAATTTAGTGTTACGATCACCCTCCTTTAACCACAACTCCCTAGACTTCTGCCTCTAGTAAATTTCTTCCATTTTACTTAGCTCTTCCCATTCCAGTTGTAGCTTTTTCTATTTCTCAAAAGTTAATAAATCCATGCCTTTATCAATTATATGTTCATGAATTGTAGCTAGTTCTATAGAGACTTTCTCCTTTTGAGAAAAAATATTCTTGAAAACCTAGACATTCCAAGTTTTAATTTGCTACTTAACATACATATTTTTTTGCATAGCTAATACATTTTTGAACCTCTTTCAAATGGTGCACTAACCTGCCACTGACAAAGAAGAGGCAAGAAATTTGGGTGACAAAATCATATCTTCTCAAACTTAAAATAAGGTTTACATTTAGAATAGGAAACTACAATTGATATGTTTAGTAATATGGCATAATTGTCAAATCCTAAGAAAGGCATGATTTCTGAAGCTAACATATATTCCCCTAGAAACCAATTCGGGGATGATAAAAATCTATCAAATCTCTTTGTTATCTACAAGAAATCTTTCCTTCGATTTGTCCAAGTGTACTTACCTTTTACAGGCACAATGTCTTTTAAGGCATTACTCAAAATGAAAGAGCTAAAGTCTTCCATTATTTTTAGAGGTGGGAAGATACCTCCTTTTTTCTTGTAATGATACTATTATGTTGAAATCACCAACTAAAACCAATTTTTCCTCCAAAAAACCATCCTGAACTTATGTGAGAGCATCTCATAACCTTTTTTATCAATAGCAGAAGTTGGTTCATAAACTTTTAACAACCAAAACTTTAGATCAAAATTTGTGACCCTCATTAGTTGTCAATTATGCTCATTTCTGATTGAATCTATAGAAACGGATTTAGGATTCTATGTGGTTAATAACCTTCTAGAAGCCCCTTGTGCTGGAGAGTGAGTTGATTTCCACTTTAACTTCTTCTAAATTGATGCTTCATACACAACCTCTTAAGTTTTAGTTACCTGTAACAAAATTATATCAACTCCACAAGCATCTAGTTGGTGCTTGATTTGAGCTTGCTTGTCAAAGGCATTTATACCCCTAATGTTGTAGGAAATCAGCTTCACTGAGCTCGAGGAGAGTAGCATGCTCTCCTCGGATGCCTACTTGTAGAAACTGTGATATTCCTATCTAAAGTTGTTTGCACCCCTGCCCCTATCTCCTCCTTTAGCTTAGTCATATTAGATATTCTACCCCTTTTCCTGAGAGATTTTTTTACTGTAGCTTGAATAGACAAAGTTTGTGGCAACAAAAGAGTTTGAGAGTAATCAAACTCATCCACCATGTGATCTAACTCCTCTAAAATTTGCTCCAACTTGTCAATTTTTTGCATTGTTGGGCCACTAGAAAGTTGCAAGGTTGAAGTTGCATTTGGGCAATCAAGCATATCCACCTCATTTTCTATTTACTCTGCTATTTCATCAAACAAATCAGAGCCTATTGAAACAAGAATTTTCTCAACCAATACTCCTAAAGGCTTAACACTTGCAGGAACTAATTTATCTTAGTTCTCAATACTTGGCATTAGCATATTTGTTGTTCCTATCTTGTGTTGATTCAAACTTCTATACTCATTTTCTACATAGCAAGTTGTAGCTTTAGTTGAAGGGTTATGAGAGAATGAACAAAAACTCCATGAAACTTCAAATTTTTAACAATTTCTTCCAATTTTTGCACCAATAAAGTAGTTAGAGATAGGGTATATATATTGATTAAATACACCATACTCTTATCTAAAAGATATTGGATTTTCATTCCTAGTCTAGGAAAAGAGAAAGAAGATTGCTCAAACCTTCTATGTACTACCAAATTTATTTCCTTAGATACATTTTTCCACCTATTGACGTGGATTGGCCATCATTATTGGGAGGGGATGTAATAAGAGAATCATTTGTATCAGCTATGTGTGGTAAAGGACTCTTCTCCTTCTCCTTGTTCACTCTGTGGGAGTTAGCCATGGTTTCATCTGTAGGATACAAATTCTAAGTGTTGGATTTTGAAGCAACAAATTTTGAGTCTTAAGAGTTGGAGGTTGTTCCTCACTTACCAGTTCTTCTTGGTAGAAAGTACTACAATGACCTAGACTATGACATTTAAAACACACCTTTTCTGGAGTTTCAATTAAAATACTTTGCACCCACAATCCATATTTAGTTGCAATGTGAATTTCTTTGGGAAACTATTTGGTTACATCCAACATAACACAAACCTTGACTAGCTTCACTAGATTTTTGAATGAGATATAATCATGATTTAAAAAAATTCCCATGTGATTGGCCATAGCTTCAACTATTTCAATCTCCCTATATTTAAGAGGAAGGGACTTTAACTATAACCAAAAGGGAACAAATTTTATCACAGAGGCCTCCAGATTAAAATTAGGAGACCATGGTTGTAACTAAAGGCCAAACCCCTCAAAAACCCAAGATTTTTCCTTGTATATAGCATCTTTATGGGGTTTAGAGGAAAAAATAACAAAATGTCCCAACCCGTGATCTCTAAGGTAAAAGACTTTTTTAACTCCAACCCATTCATCAAAAATCAAATCTCTTAAAATTTCAATATCAAGGCAGATTTTCCAAAACTTACCTATCAGGGATTTTTCACATAGATCATGGACTTATGATTTAAGAGATTCCTTTGAGAAAAGTGATATTTAGGATCCCTTTCTATTCCCGCTTCCTTGAGAATTGCTCATTGCATGTATGTTTTTGGCTTGGAGAGCATGCAACTTGATGGGTGTTAGAAAAACCTTTTTTTCGTTTTCTTCCTCCTCCATTGATAGTTTCCCACTTTTTTATGTTGCTTCCCCTTGCTTCTTCCTCTTTTCTTTGATGAAGTTCTTGAGTGTCTCCTTTGATGCTAATTCTAACGAACATTATGGTACTGAGGTTTGGGAGGATCCCTTGTCTAGTGAGACTAATGATCATAATGAGCATTGTGATATTGTGCTTCAAGGGAAACTCTTTCTTGGAAATACTGATGAACATTGCACTTATTGTTTGGATTGATGGGAGCGTTGTTTTCATTTGAAGCAGTATTAATGTTTCCTTCAAAACCCTTTGGGTTAGGTTAATGAGCAAAACCACTTCCAACACCTTTATCATTCCCCCTATTTGCTTTGAAAGGTTCTTAGTTGTTTGTGGCCAATCTATTAAAACTAGTGGTTTCTGAAAAGGTGTGGTACCGTCTAAAAATCTTGAATCTGTCTGTACCCATCTAAATGGGGGATCTTGAAAGTCGTCCTGTTCATAGATATCAAAAATAGCTTGCTTATCCCTATTAAATTTTTTGTGTGGGAACGAGCCCCAACGACGGGTGGCAGTTGCATTCTTGGTTGCATACGGTATATGCCTAGACTGTTGCTGATGAGGATAGGACTGTAACCCTCGACAGGATTGTTGTTGTCTATCATTTTCAAAAAAATAACCATTGTCATACATAGGCGCTTGCTTGAGAGCGACCATTCTCTGTTCCAACTTTTCGAACCAAAAAATAACAAAAATAATGTAAGACCCTGTTTCACATGTGATTAATGCCAAACCTAACTTGTTATATGCTTTTCTTAAATTGATAATTAGATATATTATGGATGATAAATAAGGTGATATTTTGGCAATATTCTTGCATTTCATTTTGAAATTATGTATTATTGTCACTACCATGAAGGTGGAAGACACTTGTATACTATATAATACAAATTGAATTTTAATTGGATTATTATATGGTTAAGGTTTATAATATTTAGCTAACAGATTAATGTGATTATAACAATAGTTACTTATGATCGTGTTGGTAATGTGCAGGAAGTTAACAGTGCTAGCATGAGAAGAGAAGACCATCGAGAGCAAATCAAAAGACTTCTTCTTAAGGATGCAAATTTGACCCCATTTGGGGGCCTAGAACAAGTAGAGTTAATGTGTTGGTAAGTTAAGGAGGTAAGGGTTGATGTTAAACTGTTAATTGATTATGTGTTTTGCAAGTGCAAGTGGGGCTAGGGGTTAAGAACTCTTATCTTGATGTAAAACTCAGATGAATCCTTAAGTGGGTCTTTAAAGAGGGTTGTTGGTCAATTTCCTTGGTTGGCATACAAAAATAAACCTCCTAGGGTCTATACCATAGTGGTAGGGGTCAAGTGAGCATGTAATAGGGCCCCAAGGACATGATTTGACCTTTGAAAAGTCCTCATAATAGGGTTGATTGGTTTTGGAGAAAAGGAGAGGGTTTGAACTTGAAACTCCTATATATTTAGGAGAGGAGGAATGAGTGGGGTGTTATCCACTTCTCCTCTCGGAGAACCTTAGTGAAGATGGTAAGAAGAGTACGAAGAGGGAAGGAGGATTCTTGTTGAAGGAGTAATCAAGATGGCTTGGTTGGAGAGGAGAGAAGGATAAAAGAGATAAAGTTCAACACCTCCAACAAAGAGATAAGTTTCGCTATTCCCATAATCCCTTGTTTATTCATTGTAGGGGGTTGATACATTTGTGTGAATCCTGGTTGAATAAGGTGAGTGGAGAGTCTATATGTATGTAATATGAATTTTGTGTTATTTTCATCCCTTGTAAAAGTTGAGAAGACGCCATTCATCACCTTGGGGATTGAAATAAATCCTTGCTCGGGGGTATGGCTAGAGCCCACGAGGCTCCATGACACCATTACGGTAGGGTGGAGAGAAAGATTCTATTTATTTATGTTTTATCATGTAAAAAAATAAATAAAATAAAATAAAATAAGAAGTACAATTTAATGTTGAATTTGGTTATCAGTATTCTATCTACTGAATCCTTTGTAAAGAACCTTGTTGCTCATTGTTTTTAGAAAAAATATTCTAAAATCTTACAAGTTTTGAAGTAATCACCCTTGTTTGATAAATTCAGTTCCATGTATAAACCAATGGTGTTTAGGGGAAATTCTATACTAATAAGAAAATAAATTTATGTACACAACATTTTATTTAATTCTAGACCTCATGCTTTAATTCAGTTTTGCATACCTTGTATTTGTTCACATATTTCTTTGGAGTTTGCATGAGTCTCTAAGCCAAGATTTACTCACTTTCGAATATGATTTTCATTGTTTCAAAAATTTATTTGGAATATGTGGCGATGGAATGCACAGTAAACTATGTTGAAATTATGTTTGATGTCCATTTACAAATTGGTTTAGAAATTGCAATGCTTTTGGATAAATTAAAAATCACTTCGAAATCTGACGTCCAATAAGTTGTTTCTAAGACAATATTGCAATTTGGGGTTCAAGATTATTTCATGAAATCTGCGTGGGAGTTTTTTGGGTGCACAAATATTTGATTATATATTATTCCACCTTAAAGTCTATTGATTCACTAGATTCCCTTCATCAAGAATAAACAATAAAATGATAGGATAAAATACTATACTGTAGTGAACTAAGCAATGAGCAAGACATGGTTGAATGTGCATGAAGAACCATGATAAAAGAAGAAACCACATGTGAATAGGTTACTAAATGATAACCATAATGTTATAATCAAGACATTATATTTCTATTTACTAAGAAAACTGAACAATAACTAGAACCAAAAAATGGGGACCTTTCTATTAACATCAATGAAACACTATTAGTCGTGCAAACATTCCTTCAGCAGCACGTGCATGAACTGATCTCCAGTCAAACATGTAGAATGCTCCGTAATGAAATAGACAGACGACAATGTCTATTCAGCCCACAAAACGGGCCTGATTTGACAATTTAATAGTATTAATTTAATCAGAATTCGCTTTGTGTCACAGAAGCATTTCCAAAAAGAGAGGGTGTAATCCACTTACCCACATTTTCCAAGGAAAGTCTCTCAAACAAGTAATAGTAGAAGAACGCCATATGCTGCCCCGTACCTATCGGTGATGTAGAACATCAAGATTTCAAGCTATTCCATCCCTGAGATTGAGGCAAGATAGTGGTAATCTTTCGTAGGCAGTTATTAATTGCAATATGCAATTGGTAGTTAGGCATTAAGTGAGATAACATCTGATGTGTGTCCAGTGCCACAAATCATAGTTCACAATCATTCTAGCATAGCCTCACCCCTCGCTGTGTAATGACCGTACTATCTCAACAGAATATTAGCTATACCGATTTTAATGCGTGCACTGGCTATTTGGAAATTGACCATCCCAATCTCTACCAAACCGCATAACGAAATGGCCAGGCGCAAACACAAACGGGTCCGATGAAATTAATACTATTAAATTGTCAAATCAGGCCCATTTTGTGGGTGCATAGACATTGCCCTTTTTTCAATTTTATTCTAGAGATAGCTACTTAGTGCTCTATCTGAAACGTGAGACTCGCACCCCTATTCCTCATACCGAACTCTTTAATCAATGGGATTTCGCTTACTAAGATGACGCCTCTAACCGCCTCTGCTAACTCACACTAGATTTAATTCTTCTACCTTGATTTCTTTCTCCACAACAGATGATGAATTCGTAGTGGGAGGGCGATCAAAGACAACTAATAATAGTATTGTATAAGCTCCCCAATTGCTGCTCCCTTTGTCCTGGTTCGATGCTTGCATTTGGAGTAGCTCCAACAATTGCTATGGGACCCTAATGGAGAATGGTTAGAATAAATTTACGCCATAACATGCCCTTTATCACATCGAGGCATGAAGGCCCGGTCTTCATATGCTACTAGCAAGTCGTACTGCATCAGAAGTACACGAGCCCACAAAACGGTCTGATTGAAATTAATACACATAGTTCATCGTAAATCAGCTCAAGTATTTATTTTTAATTAATTGGGTCAAGATAAACACAGGTTCTCAAATTCTAGTAAGGGTTTTGTGTCGATAACTAAGTCACCCACTTGCCCTCATCTTCATTTGACGATCGTGTTGGTCATTAACTGAAAACACCTAGATCATCCTAATGCGTCAAGACTTGGCGTGACACAAATCGAACATCGTTTTATGCATTTTCTTTTCAAATCTTTTCCACATTAGCTGCGGGATTTCGACCTATTGTGGATAGTGCAAGAGATACCCATCTTAATCATTGGTTCACTTGGTCCAACTCAAGAGATGGTGATTCAAGGAAACTTAGTCGGATTGATAGATTTTACCTTGCTGATTCCCTGTCTATTGTCTCTTCTTCGCATAACACTCTTATTATAGTTGATGCTTCTGCCTCCCTTTCTGACCATCTCCCAATTTTGTTGGCATGCCAACTTTCTTCTTGTCCTTCCCAGCCCACTAACCTACCCTTCAAGCTCAACACCTCCCATCTTAACCATCCTGACTGTCTTGTTGCTCTTATCTCCATTTGGAACAAAGCACCTAGACCTCAACATGATTGTGGTTGGTTACAATGGTGGAATGAAGCTATTATTCACTGCACCACCTTCCTTAGAGCTTATGGGAAAAGAATGGCTAGACAAAGATCTAGAATGGAAAAAACTTTAAGGTATCAACTGGGAAAGAGCAGAACTCTTTTAAATACAGCACCAACTAATGTCTCCTTTCAACATGCCATTGCTGTTGCTGAAACAAAACTCAAAAGATTTGAATTTTATCGAGCACGAGGAGCTCAATTAAGGGCCAGGCTTCAGTGGATGAAAGAAGGAGATAAGGGAACAAAATTCTTTTTTAGTTACCTCAAGAATAAACATTCTAAAGAAAGAATAATATCTATCCTTGACCAAGAGGGGCACAAATTTGACAATACTGATGATATTAAATCCTGCTTCTTTCAGCATTATAAACAATTATTTATTGATCCTGCTGGAGGTGATCAGCTGCAAGAAATAATTGAAGATATGGTTGGCACTTGCATTCCTAGCAAGATTGACTTTACCCAGCGAACTTACTTAGACCGCTTCCTCACCATTGAAGAGTTGGATGCAGCCTTGAATGATATGGCTGACTCTAAAAGTCCTGGGATTGATGGCCTACCAGCAGAATTTTATAAAATATTGTGGCCATTTATTAGGGAGGACTTCTATGAGGTCTATAAAGAAGCATTTTCTAAGGGATCCTTAGGCTCTTCTATTAATCAAGGGTTGATAAAATTAATTCCCAAAGGAAAAGATGAGAGTAACATTGCAGGTTGGAGACCAATCACCCTCCTTAATACCTCTTATAAAATTATTGCCAAAGCTATTGCTAAAAGAATTAAACAAACAGTGCAAGAAATTGTTAGACTCGAACAAACTGGGTTCTTAGGAGGGAGATTCATTCTTGACAACTTGGTGCTTGCTTGGGAAACCGTGGAATGGGCTCAGCAAACAAGGCAAGACTGTCTCCTCATCAAATTGGACTTTGACAAAGCTTATGATAGGATTAGGTGGCAGTTTATTTTAAAAATGCTCAAATGGTTAGGCTTTGGACCTATGCTCATTTCACATGTGAAACTCCCTTTTGCTGATGCTAATGCTTGCTTAGCTATCAATGGTTCAATCACTCAAGCCTTTCCTCTTCAACGCTCGATAAGACAAGGCTTCCCTTTAGCTCCTTTCCTCTATGTGCTCACAGCTAATGCTCTTGGTTACCTTTTAATGCACGCTAAACAACAAAACCTCATTCATGGTATCTCTCTACCTGATAATGAAGCTGCTCTCAACTCTCATTTTGCTGATGATAGCCTACTTTTCATACAAAACTCTCAAGAAGAACTTAATAACACCATGGATGTCATAGACCTTTTTTGTTCAGCAAGTGGCTCACAACTTTCTCTCCATAAAACTGAATTTTGGATGACTTCATCTAATCATCCACCTCCTTGGATTCCCCCACAGTGGAATTTCAACAAGCATGGAGTAATTTCAAGATACCTGGGTATTCCCTTTGGCATAGGAGTTTCTCTCTCTGACATGTGGAAATGGTTTATCAATAAATTAAAAAGAAAGCTCCAACTTTGGTCAAACAAATTTTTATCTATGGCTGGACGCATTCAAATTGCCAACAAAGTCCTCATAGCCAGTCATGTATACATCTCATCATGTTGGCTTCCTTCTAAAAGCAATTATAATCAGCTTACTCAGCTAATTAGAAATTTTTTATGGGGAAAATGGAATAAAAAAAAAGGTCTTCCAACTGCTTCATGGTTATATTGCATCCAACCAAAAAACAAAGGGGGTTTAGGAGTAATTGATCCCCTTACACAAGGGATATGCCTTATTGCTAAATGGATCACAAGATCTCTTAATGGAGCAGCACCATGGAAATCTCTTATTAGGCACAGAATTGCTACAGCCAAAGCCAATAATGCTTGGAAAGAAGTTGGGTGGAAAGATAAAATCCTTATGGCTAAGTACTTTAAGCCTCATGCCTCCAGTCAATTTTTAAGCATATGGAAAGCTTGGCAACATGTGTCTCCTCTTCTTGAATGGAAAGGGCAAGATCTTAGCCATGGCATGAGTTTTGCAGCTTCCTCTATTTGGTGGAATAGACTGGTATGCCTTCAGGAGCAACCTTTAGCAACTACTCCTCACATGCATAGCAAACTCTTATTCAAAAAAGGCATCAAGGAGTTCAGAGACATTTGGGACTTCACAACTCTATCTTGGAAAAGTGACTTACAACTTAAGCAGGATTTCAAGCTATCGAATACTCTCATCAATGACATTCACAAGGTGCAAGATGTTGTTCCTTTAGAGCTACAACTAAAGCTATGCACTCCTATATCTTGCAATTTTCTTAAAGATTGGAGGTGGTATCCAGGCTATAATATTGGAAACTTCCCTCTCAAACTTATCTACCTTAGTATCCTTCCTCCAATTCAAATGCTTCCTAGATTAAATCTGAAATGGAATCTAAATTGGTCCAAGTCCAAGTGGTTTAGCTTGAGCACTGCTGTTTGGAAATCAAAAGCTGAGGCCAAAGCACAATTTTAGCATGGAAGATTATTCATTACAAAGTTGTTGTGGGAGAACGCCTCACCTTTTTGCGTAATCAATCCACCAAATGTCCTTTTTGTCACAAGTTGGAAACCATCAAACATGCTTTTTGGTCATGCAAGCATTCTCAATTGATTTGGCAGGCTATTATGAGTCTTATTCCTGACATGTTTAGCAGAAAATTAAAATGGAAATCAGCTCTTTTAGGGCTGCATTGCTCTTAGAATGTTGTTTCAGAATCTTTTCGTCAATGTATTCTTCAATATATTTGGTTGCTCAGATGTAAAGCTATCTTCTCTAATGATTTTCCCCCTCTTGAAGTGATCATGCACAATCTATTCTCTTGCATTATTTTGCAGCAATCAAGTCTAGCTAAAGCAATGAAGGAGAAACACAGCATCACGTTAGAGGTTCAATCCCAACTATCTAAAGTTCAGTCTCAGCTAGCTGCGGTTGCGACAAATTCTAATGGAGCTCTTCTTTCAATGTTTAATATCATTACGGATGACTATATTCTCCTCATTCTTGGAGAAAAATGAGTCTCATGTCAATTGTTTGCTGCCCTCAGCAACATTTCTTTATGTTGTTTTAGCTGGTATATGCTCTGTTTTTTTTTGTTTGACCACTTCTTTCAGTTATTCAGACTGTGATGTGCCTCTTTTATGCACATCTGTACTCTTGTAAATTCTTTTTTTTTATATTAATATTATGCTTTTCTCAATAAAAAGTATCACCCTCTCCAGCTTCTTATACATTGTTAAATTTAGTATCGAAATGAATAATAATTTTATGAAAGGGATAAGTTAATCATTGAGGGATATAGAACCCTCATTTGTATTTAGAATCGCCATTTTAACTAATAAACAATAATATTAAGTTGGGTAAATTAAATGCTAGTTCTATTAGTATCATTAATAGTATCATGATTATTTGGACTAAATGTAATAATGATGCAATTAATGTAAATTGAAAATTAAATATTAATATTTACCAATTGTGTAAATGATAGTCATATCAATGTTGTTCAAATCACTCTTGTCAATATTGGCACAAATTACAGCACGCAGACATGTTTATAAGAAATTACTAAAACAAATAAAAGGAGAATAAAGAAAAGAAAGAATACTATTTAAGGGTAATATTGCGTAAGAATAATGATATTAATGTTAGTGTTATGAATGACATTATATATGTTTATATGAATAATATTAATTGGTTTTAGTAGTAACTACTGGTATATGGACATATGAGGTATATGTGTATATGTTGAAGTGTCAAAAAATAACATGATATAAGAGATGCTAATAGATAATAAGACCGTTTCTCTTATAACTAGGGTAGTATAGCAACACTAATTATATTGTAAGGATTGGAGAGTAATTAAACAATAATAGTATTATTTACCTCTAGATAGTGTGCAAATGATACAACCTTATTGGAAATATTTAATTAAGGAAGGAGGTGGGAAGGTCATCAATAATGAAAGCATTATTATTTCCTATGTTATGGTATTTACCATATTAATTATAATATTAGTTACACTTTAAGAAATTAAGCTATTTGTGGTGGTTAATACTCTACATGTTACCTTAAATAACTACATTAATTCTAATCTCTTTATTAATATGAATTATTAATATTAGCGTTGGGGTCATTAAAATTCATGATAATTATTTTAATGATAAGGTAAATTAGTGATAATATAGTTGCAACTAAAGGTTGATATTATCAAGTTAGTTAGATGGAAATAGTAAGAGTTTCATCACTCATGATCACTATTATCAGTTACATGATTATGCGACAATGGGTTGCGCTAGATGGTCATGTTCTTGTTTTAGATCATATAAATTAATCAAGTAATAATGACCGCCAAATATCAAAATAACCATTCATGTTTATTCAACCACTGGTGTGAGAGTTAGGGGGATATGTCCTTACTTGGTAATCAAATAAACCTAGCTAATGTTAATAATACCCTTGTATTTCATGTAAATGGAGCAATGGAATACTTGTGCTAGCCAAATTATAATTATGATGGCTATAGGAAACACACTAATAGTGTCCTTTTGGCTAAATTTTATTATGAGGCAATCACCACATCTATATCATGGTATGATCCATAATGGTTGTGCTAGGTGAATACTATTATAGATAAAATATAGGGATGTGGGATATAATGCTATTTCAAAAGAAATATTAACAAAATATACTACTGCTGATAATAGTATTATGGCAATATCTATAGTATTGAACTATGATCACTTAGAACTATAATTAGCTTTGTAATGCCCTGCCACAAAACCCTAGAGGACAACACGCTAAAACACCTAAAAATGGGACATTTTTGTTTTGTTTTGAAAGTTCAATATACACAAGATTGCAAATGAAACAATAGCTAGAATTCTAATCTAAGTCCTCTAAGGTCTGTGACTACACTAATAGAATCCTATTAACCAACTAATAAGAATATTAAATCATCGCTATCATCACATTAAACAAGATTCATTTAATAATATGAAATTCCATTTAATCCATCACATTTAATTGAACAATCAATATGAAATAACCATAACATGCGATTGATAGATACTATTCAGAATCAATCCTACTAACTAACATACACAATAACATCTTTTACATTATCCATTACATGAGAGAGTTCAACAAATAATTAAAATATTACATATTTACATCTTGAACAACAATGTCTCCTCATATAAATGAGGAGAGTACATCAAAAGTATAATACATGATATAATCGATTTATGGTACAATACAATTACAGGGAAGATGGTTCACTCGAATTGGAACAAGTGCAAAGTCCACATAACTAGGAGAAGTCACCACACGAACAAACCATAGAGAAGGGAACCCAATGGAGTACAAGGCACATTTCATCTTACCATGTGGAACCCTAAGGTCCACCCCCTGTGCTAGGAGATAGTAGTAAGGTCCCACCACCACAATGACAACAAGGTGACAACCAATTGACATAACAAGACTATATAGGAGTCTGATATGCAAAGAACAACATAACATTACATAACAATGACACTGCTTCTAGAGGTACACAAACATGAAAGGAAAATACAAGCCAAGGGAATGTTAGGTTGCAGCAAGGGAGAGTGTCATCGCATGGTCCTGACATGGGTTGTCCTAACAATCTATCACTAGATGCCGACCCCCATCTATGGTTGTCCTGACAGTCTCACATTAGAAGCCGACCCCATAGGGTGAAACATGCAGGACCAACTTTCCTTTCGTGAGGACAAGGAAGTTAATCTTTCCAACCAGGCCTTCTCAACCCATCCTTAGCCTGAATGAGCACTGCAGGCATGGGTATGACATCCATTTATCTTAATTATAGTGAAATTCCACCCAATCCCCCTAGTTTATTATTAGGTTATCACTTAGTTAAGAAACTCCCACATGGGTTTTCCTAGATGCCACTTTGTATACCGACCCCCTCTGAGAGCCACTCCCCCTACCAATGACTAGAAAACACAACACATCCAATAGCGCAAGCCAACTTGCACATATCATCCAAACCACAAGAATGTACGCATAAGGTGAGGTATGAACCATCCCACACACAAAATATACCATAAAAGCAATTAAACAGTGAATGGAAAAACCCCCCCAATAATACATCCCAAGTATCACATCAACCAATTCAAGGCTCAAGCATAGACTTGGCCAAGAACATAAATTCTCGAGCCTCTAGAAGACTCCCAATAGAACAATGACCAAAATTTACTCCAATATCCAAAACCCAAGCAACACATCTTGCAAGAAGCCAATCTTAGTATTGTAATCATAGAATCCACGGTGGGTTTACAGCTTGTATAACACACATTTTACAAAAACACACACTTGATATATATAAGATTGCCAAGAAAATAGTCTAATTTCACATTTAACAAATCTCATTATTATATAAATGAAATTAATTAATCTTTCCTTCCATAACCTTATTTCGGTTAGTTACCCTCAAATCTCTTGATTCAAAGTAAGAGTATGCTTAAATACTAACACCATTATAAAATATTGACACCATTATAATTAACTTACAAATATACCTATACCTATACATATATATATTGTAAACATCCAAATTTGACCACTCCCACATGGTCAAACTCATCTACTTTATTCGTCTATTTCATCAATATTAATTAAACGATTTATTTAATTAATATTGCACCTTTTGCCTAAAGTCCTTAAAGTATTTAATACTTACACCTTTTCCTCCCTAAATTAAATAAACATATCAATTTATTTAATTTATTCATTTGACCTTTTTGAATAAAATCAATTTTAAATTCTTTCTTTTTCTCTCTCCTTTTCACATCCTCCGTAACCCTCTTCTAATCTGGATTAATTTAATTAATCCATGATTAGGATGTGCACACCTTAATCAGGATTAATGTCACATCCTCCATAATCTCCCACTTGCTTCTAATCCTTCATTATTTTTCTTAATTATGTATTTGCACAACCTTAATCTAATCCCCTTGCTACATTTAGCATACCTGTTTTGGTCAACCTTCACATTTTCCACATTTGGCATTGACCCTCTTCTCCATGTGAATTTTTAATTCACATTTATTAATCCAAGATTCCTCTCTTCCTCATGCGAATTTTTAATTCACATTTATCCTTTCAAAACTCTCCTTATTCCCATGCAAGTTATAGAACCTTTGACTTGTCACATCACTCACATGTGCCAAAGTCTTCTAGAATCTTTGACTTATCACATCACTCACATATGTCAAAATCCTACCTTTTTGGGAACCTTGTCTTATCCACAAGATTCTTCCAATCATGTGAATTTTTAATTAATTCACATTTATTTCTCCAACTACTTTCCTCTTCCCCATGGTGATTTTTGAGGAATACTAAAATTCCTCAAATGTCACTTGCATTCTCACTTGGGAACAAGAAGTTCCTTTTTGAGGAAATATTCTCATCTCCCAAAGTACTTTCAAAACTTACTTGTCTTTCTTCCACATCATTTGTCTTTCTTTTGCCTCACTTGTACCTCTTTCCATCTCACCATGTCCATTGGACATGTCATCCTCCACATGTCAAGATGTGAGGACTTGTGAGTCCTCAACTCACCATATCCCTTCATCTTGGCCATGGTGGCTCAATCTTGACCTAGAGAATTCAATTTTCTCTATAAACACCCCCCTTTTCATTCATTCACACAACTTAGGAATTCTAGCACCCTTATGCTCTCGAATTGTCAAGCCAATTTTTAAACCATCATATCCTTTTGCATTTGCATTAGCTTTCATCTTCATTGCACCCACTTTACTCATTGCATCACACATCTTTCATACATCATTTTGAATCCATTTGCATCATAACTTTCCATTGAAGGAGCACATATTTCCAACTACATCAAGGGCCAAGCAAGGAGATTAGCACCAACAAGGAAGGTATAATCACTCCTATCTCACTTTTCTTTTGTTTGTGTTTTTACTTAGGCTAATCATTGAGGTGGTCTTGTGTTTCTTCATTTTTCATTTCTAGCTTGGTTTTGCACATTTAGAATAGAAAACACTTGTTTACACACACACACACACATATATATAAATATATGTATCCATTTGTATATATTTATGTATATATACATGTATATATATATATTATATCTAACATGCTGATGATAATCTACAATTATAATATAGTATTATATATAGTTGAACACACACACACATATAATTACATTTATAGCTGAAGGCACCAATTTTCATTAACAACGAGTTCCTTACATTACCAAATATATAAACATAAATACACACATCGATTTATAACAAACACCACACCAATAATGAGTTTGAAGGATTTCAATGGAGTGAACCAATGAATGCAACTTCCCACATAGTATATATATATATATATACATACACACTTAGGTACATTGCTTAAAAGAAATCGAATATCAAAAGAATATATATATTTCGTTCAGAAGTTAATCAAATATCCTTTCTCTATTTTCAATAATTAACCATACATTAGTTCTAGTGATCTAAGATAAAATGAAATCTTACTACTAGAGGTCAACTACATAGAACAACATCAAATATTTCATATATCTAAGCTTGTACCACCGATTCAAATGCCAGACAAAAGTTAAGAGAATATAGAGATATACTGTATGAGATTAATTTATGAAATGGATGGTGGTAAACAACATTTGCATCAATAGACAAATTATGAACAAGGCGGCCTACACAAAAATTGATACATCCAAAGCCGAGTTTATGACTCAAGAGATGAAATTGTAACGAGCAGAATTTTGTAATAATAATGCCGAGGCCATATTAAGAGAAGGCATGAGTAAATAGGGTGGAATAAATATGTTTGAGAGCTTCACAAGAACTAAAGGAAAATATAAGGAGTGGCAAGTCAATGAAGGTAGAAGGTATGGTAGAGGTTAACAATCAAATCAAAGATGAATAAGTTGCACTCAGATTTATCTAGGGCCACACCATAAAACATAATCAACGATTTACATATGTGTATGACAAGAAATTTGAATGACTTGCAAGCAACATACTAATAGAATACATAAGCAATGGAGGGTCTTAATATCTGAGCTTCAAACGAACACAATGTATAAAAATAGATTGCCACGATGCTTAAAACAAAAGATTTGAACTCTGTTTACAACCCATTTACATCGAAACTAATGCAAAAAACTAGAATCTATTGCCAAGGAGTGATAACTACAGTGTACCACTAAAGGAGACAAATGCAATTCAAGAACATATATTTGGAGTAAAACAATTTGATGACACACAAACCATTTTGTGACTGTGGAATAAAAAACCATGCCATCAGTGGCACAAAAAGGCAGAGGAAAATGAGCTTAAATAGGGTAAAAGAATTAATTAAGGTATCCAAAAGAAAGAGAGGTTTTAGGCTAAAAGACTACACAATCTGCCAATCAATTTGCAGTAGGGGCTTACAATCATCAACAAAGCAATTGCTAATTATATCAACTAGAAATAAATTAATGAATAAATATTGTTTTATTTACCATGCAAGCTTTCTTTTCAATAACAAAGATAAAATTAGAGAAGTAATGGAACCTGATTTCACTTGTTTGAAAGAGATGGGATCTTGATGTTGAGCTCTCCTAAATCCAACTCTCGGCTTTGAACTCCTCAACAAGTTCTATAGAAGTCCAAATCCAATGGAAAAATCCAAGAAACAAAGAAAACCTCAAGCCTCCAAGAACAAGAAACTCAAAGCTTCTTCCAAGAACTAGAACATTCACGGGAGATAAAAATTTAGTTTCCAAAAAGAATGCAAAAGCCCCCTTTATTTTTGCAAGATAACCAATTTATTTTCCACTTTTTCCCCCACTCTTCATTGTTGCATGCCTTTTAAATTTAAATATTTTCTTTTCTTTTCTCTCAGCTGTATTCCACCACTCCACTAAAAGTGTTTATTTATAAACAAATTTCATTTATTTACACCCAATGGATCCATCTTAAAATATTTAATTTATTAATCTAACCTTCCATTTTAATTTTGTTTGCAAAAATCCAAAATTAGTATATTTATTTTAATATTTCTTTATTAAATCATAAATCTTAATTTATTTAAATATTTTATTTATCAAAGCCACAAATGTATTAAAACATTTATTTAAATGATCAAATACCTTTTTATCCACAATAATCTTTTATTTTAATATAATGATCAATTAGAAACTAATCAAACAATTAACTCAAATGAACATAATACCAAGCAGTACCTAACCTCACAGTGAACGGAAGGAAAAACCACAACAACACCAACAAACCAACTCAAATTGACCTCATAGACAGGGTATGACAGACGGATACTCATCCTTGTCAAGGATGATGACTCAACATAGGGGACCCGATGCTATCTCCATTTCAACAATCTCCATTGGGTTTAAGGCACACTCAAACCTGACAATTCAAGTGGAGTCGATGCTTGGTACCTGCAACTTGCAATAAACCACATAGTCGGGCACGTACATAATCAACTAGTCAAACACACTGTGAAGGGAAAGTTGCAACGTCACAGGGCACTCACAAGTGAGTGATACGACACTGTTCCCCTTCACCAAAATACATCAACACACAATAATCAAATACTAAAATCATGATAAGAACATACATAAAATAATCATAAATACTCATAGCAATAATAACCCACACAATCAATTGAACCATAAACTAGTCATGTCCTAAACATAAACATCAGTGATAAAAGTAGCATTAATTATCATCATAGCAATGAATCCATCATCGAGCAATGTATCATAATGTCTAAATAAAAACAAGTGAACTATCAATAATAGAAAGTGAACTAAGGGGAACTACATCCTCCCCCCTAGGATCAGGCTTACTCTTGGAAGCCTGCAAACAAATATGAGTACAACTCTCTCATCCTGGATGCATCCTCCCATGTAGCAAAAAAATTGTCTTTAGGATCCCACTGAACCCTTACTTGTTCAATGTCTTGACCCTTGAGGGTGAGTCTCCTATGCTGTATGACGCCCATGGGCTCTAAAGATAGTTGCTTGTCTTCTACCAGTAAGGCATTCTAATCAAGAACATGAGATATGTCTAGATAATAGGGCTTGAGAACTGAAACGTGAAACACATCATGAATGCATGATAGAATGGGGGGAAAAGAAAAATGGTATGCAACATGACCAATCCTCTCCAACACCTCAAAAGGTCCAAAAAAGTGCGGTGCGAGCTTAGAGCCTTTTCTATAACAGATTGGAATCTTTCGCAAACGCACCCATAGGAATACCTAGTCTCCAACTGAGAATTGGAGGTCAACCCTATGAGCATCAACATATTTCTTCTATCTTGGAATGCTACCAAATCCTCCCTAATGCAAAACACCTACTGCTCCATCTTTTGAAGCATCTCTGGACCAAGAAGTACTTTGTCCTCAAGACGATCCCAACTCAACGGGGTCCAACAAGGACAACCATACAACGCTTGAAAAGGAGGCATGCCAATAGAGCTATGATAACTATTATTGTATGAAAACTCCACCAAATATAGGTAGTCCTGCCAATGAGACTGTTGATCCATAACGTACATCCAAAGCATATCCTTGAGGATCTGATTAACCCTCTCATTCTACCCATCAGTCTTTGGATGATAAGCTGAACTAAAGTTCAAATGAGTCCCCAATGCACGCTGCAAGGATGCCCAAAGAGCTGAAGTGAACACTGGATCTCTATCTAAGATAATCTTGCGAGGAATCCTATACAATCTGACAATGTCCTCCATGAAAACTCTGGCCACTAATGAAGCATTGTATGAGGATCAGATAGGAGAGAAGTGTGCCACCTTCATCAACCTGTCCACAGTGACCATAATGGTGTCATGCCGACGGGAAGACACTAGAAAACCAACAATAAAATCCAATGATATGATGTCCCATTTCCACTCTAGGACCAAATGGGGCTGTAAAAGACTTGCAGGATGCTGATGTTCTTCCTTCACTCTCTGACATTCCAAAAATATTGACACAAAATCAGCAATATCCCTCTTCATTCTAGCTCAAAAGTACAGCTGATGAAGGTCTGTGTGCATCTTCTTGACACTCAGATGAGCTAAATAGGGTGCCTAATGTGGCTTTGACATGATCAAAGTATGAAGATCTCCTGAGGAAGGAACATAAATGTGACCCAAGTGCCACAACAAGCCATTTGACTCAGGGGATTATCTTGCAAATCTTCCCTCTAAAACTCTGTCTGACTCCACCTTAGACCTCACCTCTTGATACCAAATATCCGAAGGAAGTGCTGAAAGGATTTGACTCCTCAAGTCCACTCCAAGAGTCATTGTCGAAAGCTTGTGTCTCTACCGACTAAGTACATCTGCCACCACATTCTCCTTTCCCTGGATAAATTTTACTTCAAAATCATACTCACACAGGAACTCCATCCACTGTCTTTACCTCGCATTCAAATTAGCCTATGTGAAAATATACTACAAACTATGGTGATCACTGTGTAATTTAAACCGATGCCCCAACATAAAGTTCCTCCATCTCATCAAAGCATGAACCACAATGACTAACTCCAGATCATGAGTAAGATAATTCAACTTGTGATCCTTGAGGTTGCAAGACTCATAGGAAATCACATGACCATCTTGTATCAACAATGCTCCTAAACCATCCAAGGATGCATTTGTACAAACCACAAAATCCCTAGTAGGATCAGGAATGACCAAGATAGGTGCACTGGTCAATCTCTCCTTAAGAGTCTGTAAAGCTACCTAGCACTGCTTTGACTAAATAAACTTCCCTTTCCTCTAAAGAGAAGTGATGGGGTGGGCTATCCTCAAAAAACCTTGTACAAACCATAGGTAGTAACTTGCTAAACCCATGAAACTGTGAACCTCTGCAACATTAGTGGGCACAAACCAATCAATAATGGCTTGGATCTTTGAAGGATCCACAACAATTCCCTCACTAGAAATAATGTGACCAAAATATTTCACTTGCATCTGGAAGAACTCACATTTTTCCAAATTTGCATACAACTGGTTCTCCCTAAAAAACTGTAGCACCTGCCCAAATGCTCCTCATGCTCCTCCATGGTCCTTGAATAGATTAAAATATCATCCAGGAACAAGAGGAAAAACTTGTCAAGGTAAGTGTGGAACACAACATTCATCAAACTCATGAATATAGATGGCACATTTGTCAACCCAAACGACACCACGGTGAACTCATAGTACTCGTAACGAGTACAAAATGCAGTCTTATGGATGTCTACCTCGAAGATGCACAACTGATGATATCTTGACTTAAGATCAATCTTAGAAAACACCCTAGATCCTTTGATATAATCGAATAGATCATCAATCCTCAACAATGGATACCTGTTCCTCATCATCACCTTATTCAACTGCTGGTAATCAATGCACAATCGAAGGGACCCATCCTTCTTCATGATAATCACTGGTGACCCCCAAGGAGAGACAATAGGATGAATAAACCCATTCACCAACAACTCCTCAAGCTGCAACCAAAGCTCCTTAATCTCCTGAGTGGTCATTTGATATGGAGCTTAGGAAATAGGCTCTGCTCCAAGTACAAAATCTATCTTAAAATCGATATCATGTTTAGGTGGCATCTCTAGAATCTCACTAGGAAAGACATCAACATACTGTCTAAGGATAGGATGACTATCAAGAGACACCTCTCGGCTCTCCCCTAACTCCAAATTTGTAGTGCCCCTCCATAATTTACTCTTTCTGGATGTTTGATTTAATTTTGGTGGATTGTTTGAATTAAATTGGTTTAATTCTGTCATTTTCTTGGTAACAAAATTAAACGAATTATTAATGGTTGGCTTGTGGAGAAAATTATTGCTTAAGTGTTGCTTTGCTTAAATTGAAATAATTAAATTAAATAAGGTAATTAAATGTTTTAATAATTAAGAATAGATAAAGATAAATATAAATTAAAGTAAAATTAAATAAATATAATTATAATGGAATGTTTTAATAACTAAATAGTAAAAGTGATATAAAAGATGGAAAGATCTTCTTTCGTGCTCATGCGTGGTTTTGAACTAATTGTTGAAATGAAACTTGTTGCTTATGTGAGATTTTTGAGTTTTTTTGCTGATTTTTGGGATTTCAAAATGAAAGCGGCCTCCTTTTTGTATATAATGATCATTTTGGAAGATTTGGGGGAATTTTTTTGGTTTTCAGAAAACAAAACTTTCTCTGCAAGAAATTTTTTGGGGAAGATTGAATCACTTCTCTTATTTTTATGATGTTCGTTTTGTGGGAAATCTTGACCAGAGAAATCTAAGAGGTACTGAATCGGGTGAGAATATAAATAAAAGAAGAGAGTGCAAATTTCATGACCATCCAAATGCCAACACTCTTGGTAAGCGGAATCGCTTGAATCAACTAATGCTCGAGCTTGAGGTAAGTCAATAGCCATGCTTCTATATTTTCTTTACCTGTAAATCTCCCCATCCTTATCAAGGAATCCACTTGTGCTTTAATGTCATTTTGAATGTATTGGTTTATGAACATAATCCATTGGTTCTACTTGGTGGTAATCGATGAGTATATTTGAAGTTTGGCTATTCGATTTTGTACCTAGTGGCTCTTTTTCCTTGTATATTCATTGCTATGTAGAGTGATCCTTACCCTTGCATTTATTCAAAATGAAACATTTCAAATTTCTTTTTTTTGCTATTTACTTCCCTCCTCTTCTCTTGTGAGTTTGATGCTTGTAGCGCCTTGGTTTTGGATGGCCCTTCATTGCTAGGGTCAGCTTTTTCCTTGGACCTTATGTGTTGCGACTCTATTGTGCTATATCCAATGTAGAGTGTTTTAAAACTATATTGTTGGTGATGGTTATGAGGGTTCCTTATCATTCAAACCTGTAGATGCTTGTGAACAGTGATTGGTGGCCTTACACCTACCTTGTTTTTTCATATTTATGGAATTATGGCGGTCTCTTTTGTTGCTATCTAGATGATAAAATGTCCCATTGTCTTGGTTGTTTCAACAATACTGCATTGGGTCTCTTAGAGTGAAACCAACTAGTCACCCAAATCATGCAGACATTAATAGAAGATTTCTAAGCTCTATCATGATGAGGAAAAAATTATGATAGTTTGTTTCACTAGCCTTGACATCTTTATTGTTTGACCGAGTTTTCTTTGCTTGCTTTTCCATGAGCTCTGGCATTGTTTCATTTTGTGTCATCTACACTTCTTTGGAACTTAGATCTTATGTACACGAGCCAAACAAAAACATGTGAGTATTACATAAATATAGTTTACACAATGAATTTGCTAATCCTAGATATGGTCAAATCAAATAGAGACTTTCAATGACCATTGCATGTTAAGCCTCAACTTATCTTCCTAGATAAAGTAGAGTGATAAGCCTTTTTGGTTTTAGTTGAAAGACTAACCTTTTATTTCCTTGCTAAGACGTGCAATTCAAAGGACCAATATTATGCTTATTATTGAAGGTTATTAATAGATGAGGATATTACTTGGTATTTTGATCTATGTAGATTTGGCAATTCCTATGATCTATTTTTAAATCTATACGCATATATATAATTAGATATATAATTACACTGTATCTGCTGGAATATGTTGTTATAATATCATCTATTATTTGGAAAACAATATTTAGATTTTAAGATATAAATATATAATATACTATACAATGATGGAAGTTTCAGAATAATTCTGATTTACTATGTTGATTAATGGCAGATTGAAATTATTTTAATATATACTTATCTATACTTGTTTATATATATGCCTTTATACTTATTTAGCATGTTTGATGTAATATTAGAAGATTTTATAAATTTGGAAATTAGAATATTTGGTCTCAAAATCATTTACTGTTGTTAAAATAAATAAATAAATAAATAAGGGAAAATTGGCATTCTAATATCAATAGTAAGAGGTTTGGGTGTATTTAGAACTTAGATTAGGCATTATCCTATATCTTAGAAAACATAAGATATTTATATTGAATCATTTTATTCGACCTTAAAATAGACTCTCCTTTGGATCTATACAATAGCTTTTATCTCTCTATCATGGTTAATTAATAGAGGTTTTTATTGAGGTTAGATATAATGAGGAATTTTTATTAAGAGTTGGTTTACAAGTGGAAAGACTTTAAAAAATGGAAATAGTCTATGTGGATAGATTGGTTAGTGAGTTAGTTATATTTTTGGGAGGTTCCTTAATATGATTGAATTAGATATGGTCTATACACAAAATAGAAAATTATTGTTTTAAGTGTTGTTTTAAAATATAATTATTGTTGTAAATAAGGCATTATGTAAAGGAGTAGTTTGCATGGTTATAAAGTTATGATTGTTTGCTTATATGATGTTGTTTATTGAGATTGAAAGATTTTATTTTATTTTGTGTTCTCTTTTATTAAGGGAAGGTGAGACACATTAGAGTTAATTTAATTTAATTTTTTATTTTATATCATGTAGTTTTATAAAAATCAAATAGGATGGATCGAATAAAGCAATTAATAATTATTTTTATGTACCTTATAGTTGGCTAGTGAAATATCATCATTGTTGTTGTAATTTTAATATTAGGGTTTCTTATTTTCTCGATAGAGATGTTTGTGTTGATATTAAGTTAATTGTAAGTTAATTGGAAGAAGTTGATAATCTTTTAAAGTGTTGATTCCCTCATATTCTCTAATAGTTGAATTTTAAATTAGGATAGATGGTATCATAGTTAATTACGTGTTATTGTGAAAATGGTTTATAAAGTGAAGTCATTGATTAAGTCATTCTTTGATGTGATTGATTGTGCTGTTGTATTGATGGTTATATCAAGTAATGTGTCGATTGATGAGTGTGAGTGAACTTGGTTATTATTCCCATGGAAGTGATGTTTATTTATGCAGTCGTTCCTGAATGCATGGTTATTGTGAGTTGGTTTAATAGTGTTTTCCTTGGTTGCAATGATGGATTGGTTCCTTGCGGTGAATTATGTGGGTGATTTTTTGGAATTTAGGTTGTTTTGTTGGTTTTGATATTAGAATGAATTATGTTACATGAGTTGTGAAAGTAATGTCTCCTTGGGATGCAATATTGACATTGGGGTTGTTTTGAGTTTGATGTTGATTATGAGATCTATTATGGTTTCCACTTTGATGGGGAAATCATTATGTTAGTAGTTTGTTAGTCTTCCAGAGGTTAGAGGGGAGTATGGGTTTTGTTTACATGAGTTGGTATGGGGGTTGGGGATCTGGTGATGCTGCCTAGGTAACCCAGGATGGGGGCCAACAACCTAGGAGGATTCACATTGGGTAACCCATATCAAGTCGTAAGTGTTTGCATGAGTTTAAATTGTTTCACCTGATAGTGGGTGGTTTCATGATTTTGTCATTTTGATGATGGTTGATCTTTATACTTGGATTGTGCTTATGTGGGTTGATCCTTGCACTGTGGAAATTGTTTTATTATGGAGATCTTGTGTGAGGTGGTGCATGCCTCGTTTTATGTGCATATTTGTATGGCTTTGCTAGTTTGAGCAAGTTGGGTTACCCAATTGGTGACTATGAGTTTCTTGTTGCTAGTAGGGGGAGTGGCTTTCAATGGGGGCCGACACAAAAAGTGGCATACGGGTAACTCATTGAGAGTTTCCTTAATCAGTGATAACTTAATAATTAATTAGGGGGTTTGGGTAGTATCTCACATTAATCCAGATAAGTTAGCCTCATTCATGGCTCAAGTGCTTGCTTATGCTTGAGATGAGTGGGAAGGCATGGAATGGAAAAGAGCAACTACCTTGTCCTCTTGAAAGGTATGTTGATCTCGCATGAGTGAGAATGGGGGTCGGGGATTGGTTGAGGTTGCCAGGGTTTAACCAAGTAGGGGGCCGATAACCTATGAAGATCCGCATTGGGTAACCCATGTTGAGCTTATGTGATGACACTCCACCCTTTAACAACCTTGTATGTTTTTCGTTCCCCTCTTGATGTTCTTGTACCTTTGGAAGTGAATGTTCTTGTATTTTTTGTACTTTTGTCGTGGAGTCTTGTTAGCCATTTTTCACTTGGCTGTTTTATGTTGTGGGTACTTCTTGTCATCTCCTAGCATGGGGGTGGACCTTAGGGCCCACATGGTTGGGTGGAATGTGCTAAGCACTCCATTGGGTTCTCAACCAAGGATCAAGTTGAGTAGAGTTGTACAATTTGCAGTGACTTTAGAGATGTACTAAAGTTGGAACCAATCTTGATGCTTTGTTCTCATTCATTTCAGTTGTATTATTCCATGTTACTAGGCTACCCCCGTGCATGTTGGGAAGCACTATTGTATTAATGTAATCCTTGAATGATGTATCTTCATATTAAAAAAGTAATAAATGTAAACTTTGGAATTATCTTATAATCACTAGTGGATGTTATCAGTGATGTAATTGAGATGGTGATATGTACATTGTGTACTTATTTTATATGATGGTTTGAATTGTAACCTTATGAGTTGTTATCTTCATTATGGGATTGGGATGTTGTTAGAGATGTTTGAAATGTAATGCAATCATGTAACCCCAAGGGACTTAGTTAGTTGATATATATATGGTTCCATTACTAGTGATATATGTAAATGTACACTTCATATTAGTTTACCTTAAAAAAAATTGTGCCATTGCTATTAGTTTAATGTTGTCCTTTGGGGTTTGCATGGCAGGGCATTACAAGATCATTAAATGTCACTGCAAACAACTAATAACCCTGATGCATACACCTCTTCAATTGCATAATAGAGATCATGCGCAAGGAAATAGGCCTCTGAGCACCAACTACCTCTACCTCACTGCCTGAATCATCTACACACTGCACTGACTTACATTGACAATATATCATTGCCTGATGAGCATCTAACCAATCCATGCCTAATACAATATGATATGACCCAAGCGAAATAATATGAAGGTCTATTATGGTGCAAAGAGAACCAATCATCAAACCACAACCATGAACAAGAGACTCAACTACTACCTTAGCACCAGAGGCCAATTCAACCTGCCACTTATCATCTTGCTTCACTGCCACCAACCCACATCGTGCTACTACAGAAGGAGAAATAAAATAATCTGAAGCACTTGAGTCAAAGAGAATAGAGACTCTACTACCCTGTAACACACCTATAGTCTTGACCACTGTACCTTGATGCTTGGCCTAGCGATTATCAACCACTACAAAAACCTTGTGCAACTTGTCTACATCCCCTACTATCGGCTCTGACTAGCTCCTAATGTTCTCTTCTAAGGACACAGTCTAGTAATGTGACCCTATTGGCCACAAGAGAAACACCTTGTAACCCTGCCGTAACCTCTACCACCTGGAGGTGCACTAGACTGTTGAAAACTACCTCTGCTAGCTGTAGACTATGAACTCTGAGTTGGTTGATCAGGACGCTAATGATGAGCTTGCTGCCAACTTTGATTTTTCTTAGATTAAAATCTATCACCATGCTAAGATTGAGAGTTCTTATGTTTTGATTGAGAGTGCTACTGCTACTACTGCTGCTGATGACCACCCTTAGCGAGTGCATGGTGGTTCCTAGAGGAACCTGTTGCCTGAGTCTAGCCACCCCGAGAACTGAAACCTACTAGAGGTGCACTACCAATCTATACTCCTATATGTCCATCAAGTTCTATAGCCAAATTCTCCTCTACTATCTGAAACTTCTCCATAGCCACCTCCATAGTTTTTGGCTCAAACACACGAACACCCCCACTGATATGGGCATTCAAGCCCCTGATAAAATTTCACACTAACATACCCTCATCATCACCTATGCCAGCATACTACTTAATTTAATAAAATCTTTGCTCATATTGCTCAACTGACATCGCCATTTGCCTCAGCTCATGGAACTCATTTGCATGACACTGTCGCCAATGATTGAACAAGAACCAAGCTATGAATCTCTCAAGAAACATCTCCCATGATACATAATCTATATCCAAATGTAGTTTTTTCTCCTCTAAATGCCATCACGTGGAAGCAAAACCTCTAAGGTACATGATAGCACACCTAGCCTTGGTGTTGCTACCATACATATAAATGGCAAAACACCTATTCAGATCAATTAGCTAGGTATTTGCCTCCAAACCACTACCAATCCCATCAAAAGTAGGGGGATGTGCTCTCAAAAGATCCCTCATATGTCTGACTAATATAGCCTCCTGCTCAACTATAATCTTTCTCCTCCTGGGAGACCTCTCTCTCTCCCTAACCACCAACTAATCATCCTTCTATCTTGGACCTAAGCAGGAAAGGACCTCCTCAAGTAAATGGTGCAATTGTGTGTCCTCCAACCTTGGCTAATCCGGATTTTGACTATCGCCTCCCTAATTATTTTGGGAACCTTGCTATTCCTCACTATCAGAATCATGGGAACTTTGAGGAGGTGTCCTGGCGATTAGCCCCATGACCACCACCATGACCTCTACCACATCCTCGACCTCAACCCTGACCTCTAGGAATTTTCCTACATAGACACCACCAAGGACAAGTTCAGGGTGTTAGGTGAGGATAACAAAGGGAAAGCTTAAAATTCAAAATCTATGCAACTAAAACCACATAATGGGCTCTTGTATATACCCATAGTACCTAGTGTTAGAACTTGGGCTCTGATACCATGTGTAACACCTTGCCATGGGCTCTAATACCATGTGTAACACCTTGCCATGAAACCCTAGAGGACAACACACTAAAACACCTAAAAACAAGACAATTTTTTTTCAAAAGTGCAATATACACAATATTGCAAATGAAACAATAGCTAGAATTCTAATCTAAGTCCTCTAAGGTCTATGACTATGCTAATAGAATCCCATTAACCAACTAATAAGAATAATAAATCATCACTATCATCACATTAAACAAGATTCATTTAAAAATATGAAATTCCATTTAATCCATCACATTTAATTGAACAATCAAAATGAAATAACCATAATATGTGATCAATAGATACTATTCATAATCCAATTAACTAACATACACAATAACATCTTTTACATTATCCATTACATGAGAGAGTTCAACAAATAATTACAACATAATTACATCTTTACATCTTGACCAACAATGTCTCCTTGTATACATGTGAGGAGAGTACATCAGAAGTATAATACATGATACAATTGATTTATGGTACAATACAAGTACATGAAAGATGGTTCACTCAAACTGGAACAAGTGTAGAGTCCACATAACTAGGAGAAGTCACCACATGAATGAACCATAGAGAAGGGAACCCAATGGAGTACAAGCCACATTCCACCTGGCCATGTGGAACCTAAGGTCCACTTCCCATGCTAGGAGATAGCAATAAGGTCCCACAACCACAATGATAACAAGGTGACAACCAACTGACATAACAAGACTGTATAGGACTTTGAAATGCAAAGAACAACATAACATTACATAAGAGTGACACCACTTCCAGAGGCACACAAACATAAAAGGGAAATACAAGCCAAGGGAATGCTAGGTTGCAGTAGGGGAGAGTGTCATTGCATGGTCCTGGTATGGGTTGGCCTAACAATCACTCACTAGATGCTGGCCCCCATCTATGGTTGTCCTGATAGTCTCACATTAGACGTCGGCCCCATAGGGTGACACATGCGGGACTAACTTTCCTTTTGTGAGGACAAGGAATTTGATCTTGCCAACGAAGCCTTCTCAACCCATCCTTAGCCTAAACAAGCACTATAGGCATGGCTGAGGCATCCATTTATCTTAATTATAGTGAAATTCTACCCAATCCCCCTAGTTTATTATTAGGTTATCACTTAGTCAAGAAACTTGCACACGGGTTTTCCTAGACACCACTTTGTGCGACGACCCCCACTAAGAGCCACTCCCCCTACCAATGACCAAAAAATACAACACATCAACACATCTAATAGGGCAAGCCAACTTGCACGAATCATCTAAACCACAAGAATGTACACATAAGGTGAGGCATGAACCATCCTGCACACAAAAGCCACCATAAAAGCAAGTAAACTGTGCATGGCTAAACCCTCCTAGTAATACATCCCAAGTTTCACATCAACCAATTCAAGGCTCAAACATAGACTTGGCCAAGAACATAAATTCTTGAGCCCCTAGAAGACTCCCAATAGAATAATGACCAAAATTTACTCCAATATCCAAAACCCAAGTAACACATCTTGCAAGAAGCCAATATTAGTACTATAGTCATAGAATCCACGGTGGGTTTACAAGTTGTATAACACATGTTTTACAAAAAAAACACAATATATATAAGATTTCCAAGAAAATAGTCCAATTTCACATTTAACAAATCTCATTATTATATAAATGTAATTAATTAACCTTTCCTTCTGTAACCTTATTTCGTTTGTTTACCCTCAAATCTCTTAATTCAGAGTAAGAATATTCTTTACTAACACAATTATAATTAGCTTACAAATATATCTATACATATATATATATATATATATAATATATCTAACATGCTGATGATAATCTACAATTATAATACAGTAGTATATACAGTTGAACACATATATATATGTATTTATAGCTGAAGGTACCAATTTTCATTAACAACGAGTTCCTTACACTACCAAATATCTAAACAGAAATACACACATTGATTTATAATAAATACCACACCAATAATGAGTTCAAAGGATTTCAATGGATCAAACCAATGAATGCAACTTCCCACATAAAATATATATACACTCCTACATTGCTTAAAAGAAATCGAATATCAAAAGAATATATTTATTTCGTTTAGAAGTTAATCAAATTATCCTTTCTCTATTTTCAATAGTTAAACATACATTAGTTCCAATGATCTAAGATAAAATGAAATCTTACTACTAGAGGTCAACTACATAGAACAACATCAAATATTTCATATATCTAAGCTTGTACTATCGATTCAAATGCTAGACAAAAGTTAAGAGAAGATAGAGACATACTGTATGACATTAATTTCTGAAATGGACAGTGGTAAACAATCATCTACATCGATAGACAAATTATGAACAAGGCGGCCTACACAAAAATTGATACATCCAAAGCTGAGTTTATGACTCAAGAGATGAAATTGTAATGAGCATAATTTTGTAATAATAATGCCAAGGCCATATTAAGAGAAGGTGTGAATAAACAGGGTGGAACAAAGATGTTTGAGAGTTTCACAAGAACTAAAGGAAAATATAAGGAGTGGCAAGTCAATGAAGGTAGAAGGTATGGTAGAGCTTAACAATCAAATCAAAGATGAATAAGTTGCACTCAGATTTATCTAGGGCCACACCATATAACATAATTGACGATTTACATATGTGTATGACAAGAAATTTGAATGACTTGCAAAAAGGAGGCGACTGCCAAGCAACATACTAATAGAATACATAGGAAATGAAGGGTCTTAATATCTGAGCTCCAAACAAACACAATGGATAAAAATAGATTGCCATGATGGTTAAAAAAAGATTTGAATTCTGTTACAACCCATTTACATTGAAACTAATGCACAAAACCAGAATCTATTACCAAGGAGTGACAACTACAATGTACCACTAAAGGAGACAAACACAATTCAAGAACATATATTTGGAGAGTAAAAAAATTTGATGGAACACAAACCATTTTGTGACTGTGGAATAAAAAAACCATGCCATCAAGTGGCACAAAAAGGTAGGGGAAACTGAGCTTAAATAGGGTAAAAAATTTAATTAAGGTATCCAAAAGAAAGAGACGTTTTAGGCTAAAAGACTACACAATCTACCAATTAATTTGCAACAAGGGCTTACAATTCTCAACAAAGCAATTGCTAATTATATCAACTAGAAATAAATTGATGAATAAATATTGTTTTATTTACCATGTAAGCTTTCTTTTCAATAACAAAGATAAAAACAGAGAAGTAATGGAACATGATTTCACTTGTTTGATAGAGATGGGATCTTGATGCTGAGCTCTCCTAAATCCAACTCTCAGCTCCAAACTCCTCAACAAATTCTACTAAAGTCCAATACAAAGAAACCCCCAAATCCAGTGGAAAACTCTAAGAAACAAAGAATACCTCAAGCCTCCAAGAACAAGAAACTCAAAGCTTCTCCCGAGAACCAAAACATTCATGGGAGAGATAAAAAAATTAGTTTCCAAAAATAATGCAAAAGCCCTCTTTATTTTTGCAAGATAACCAATTTATTTTCCACTTTTTCCCCCACTCTCCATTGTTTTATGCCTTTTAAATTTAATTATTTTCTTTTCTTTTCTCTCAACTATATTCCACCACTCCACTAAAAGTGTTTATTTATAAAAAGAATTTCATTTATTTACACCCAATGGATCCATTTTAGAATATTTAATTTATTAATCTAACCTTCCATTTTAATTTTGTTTGCACAATCCAAAATTAGTATATTTATTTCAATATTTCTTTATTAAATCATAAATTTTAATTTATTTAAATCAAATAAAACATTAATAATATTTTATTTATCAAAGCCACATTTATGTATTAGGAGATTTATTTAAATTATCAAATACCTTTTTATCCACAATAATCTTTTATTTTAATATAATGATTAATCAGGCACTCAAATGGACATAATACCAAGTAGTACCTGACCTCTTAGTGAACGGAAGGAAAAACCACAACACCAACAAACCAAATCAAATTGACCACATAGATAGGGTATGACAGGTGAATACTCATCCTCTTCAAGGATGATGGCTCAACATAGGGGATCCGATGCTATCTCCATTTCAACAATCTCCATTGGGTTTAAGGCACACTCAAACATGACAATTCAAGTGGAGTTGATGCATGGTACCTGCAACCTACAACAAACCGCATAGTCGAGCATGTACATAGTCAACCAGTCAAACACACGGTGAAGGGAAAGTCGTTGCGTCACAAGGCACTCACAAGTGAGTGATGTGACACTATTACCCTTCACCAAAATACATCAATGCACAATAATCAAATACTAAAATCATGATAAGAACATACATCAAATAATCACAAATACTCATAGCAATAACAACCCACACATTCAATTAAACCATAAACTAGTCATGTTTTTGATTAGGTAAGCAACATTTATAGGGAGTTGTACCCTTCACAAAGAGCCACTAGGGCCAATAGAGTTCAAGACCAAAAAAGCATAAAAAAACACAAAGCCAAAAAATAGACACAACAGACCGACAACAGACAAAAAACAATAGACCAACAACAAACTAATTGACATCTTCCTAGTTCTTTGACAGGAGATTAACAACATCATCTCTGACCCATTCCTGACAGTCTTCAGTCTTTTTCATGTCTATCTCATCCTTCATAACCACGGATAGGGTACTGGTGACATGGTGAACCAATTAACCATAAAGCGGGTCAAACCATATAATTTTTTGTCCAATTTGTCCAGTCTTTCCTTCAGCACACAAAGCTCCTCCCCTCCAACCGCAGTCTTGCCAGGATCTGCATGCTCAACATCCAGCAGTTCCAAAGACTAAGAGGCCAAAACCTCCATCTGAACTTTTCCCATGCCAGGAAAGGAACTAGGTCCTCTAGCATGCTCCTCCTTCTCACCCTCAGACTCTTCTTCAACCCTGCTATCTTTGCTGTTCGACAACTCCTCTTCCGTATCCAAATCTTTAACATGCACTTTTTTCCTATTTTTCTAGGCCAACCTACCAGAGCGCCGAATGATGGTATCACAACCAATAACCACCATATCCCCCATAGAGTCCTTTCTCAACACATTTTTTCCTTTGCTTGGAGGCTCCTTCAAGCTCTTACCTTCCTCCTTTCCTTTCTTTAAACTAGTCATGTTATAAACATAAACATCAGTGATAAAAACAACATCAACTATCATCATAGCAATGAATCCATCATCGAGCAATGTATCATAATGTCTAAATACAAACAAGTGACTGCCAATAACATAAAGCAAACTGGGGGGCACTACAAGCTTAATGATAGATCTTAAATAATAATAAAAGTTGGGTTTCCTCATGTAAACTTTTGGGCATGAAAAACATGTTATTCATGTTCTTCACATAATATTATTCATGTTATTAACTAATTAAAATATTGTTATAAAAAGAATACTATCATTATATTTTTAAAAAAATTAAAAACTTGCTTAAATGAATTGCAAAAATCTAACACTACTAATTCTTTATCTTGACTATAATTACAAGGTAAAGTCAAATTGGGAATGATGAAAGAGAAGGTCTTAAAGTTGGGGATTTAAAAATTTTCTTAGGTAGAAAACCTCTTGACTTACCTAAGATTTTATTGAAGTTGCAGATGAGGGAGAGACCTTATAATTGTTAATAGAATAATCCTAAAAAGGTATATGGAATATTAGAATAGAAATATTTTTATACATAATTATTATTAGCTTATGATTACAAAAAGTAGGTAAACAACTAGCATGATCATGCTTCTTATTGATGTACCCATTTTAAAGACATATTTTCTTCTCGAAACCTTTCTTATTAATTATTATTCAGTTTCTCCCGAGCTTCTCAAACTAGTTCCAAATGGTACCCTTCGACATTAAGGAAATCTTAACAATTGTCCTTATAGAATCGATAACAATTCTTGGTTTCTTGAACTTTAACTTGGTCTCCACACTCTCTATTACAGAAGCTTCAAAATAGTTCAAAGGCTTTGAAGGCCAAAGAATAGCATGCTATTGAATTTCAATCAATTGATTAAAATAATAAATCAATGCAGTAATATCCCTCCACACCCCCAACCAATTTTACCTAAAACATACTAGTTCTTGCTTTATTGAACTTTAAATTTAAATCCATACTCTCGATTACATAGCCATTCTTCACTTTATATATACTTTTCCTATTTCTCTCTATTAATAAAAAAGAAAAAAGCTTGGAAAACACACCCTCACATGTGAAAAAGAAATCTTAAATTTAAAATATGTATCCTTTTCTTACAATCAAGGATGGTACTTTCTCGATATCAATTTAGTTTTTCAAATTAATTATGTTTTTTTATTAGTAGAAAATGAACAATTTAAGGTACATATATATTTATATGTAAAAAACAATTTCAAAGTTTAATTTAAAAAAATATTAAATATTTTATCTTCTTTATCTTTATTATTTAATAATTCCATTCATTTCAATATTTTTACATTAATATTAATTTTTTTATTTTATTTAAAAATAACATTTTTTTATGTGCTTCTTCAATAATATCTATTTAAAGATAATAGTTATTTCTATTTAAAAAAATATATTAGTTAATTAAAATATTGTTATAAAAAAATACTATCATTATATTTTATAAAATTTTAAAAACTTGCATAAATGGATTGCAAAAATACAACACTACTAATTCTTTATCTTGACTATAATTATAAGGTAAAGTAAAATTGGAAATGATAGAGAAGGTCTTAAAGTTGGGGATTTGAAAAGTTGCTTAGGTAGAAAGCCTCTTGACTTACCTAAGATTTTATTGAAGTTGTAGATGAGGGAGAGACCTTATAATAGTTAATAGAATAATCCTAAAAATATGTCTAGAACATTGGAATAAAAATATTTTCATATATTGTAGTGCCTCTCGTGTTGCTTTCACTACACTGATACTTATGATATGTTATGTAATTTGAGATCTTGTTGGTGCTTGTTTCACCATTCTGATTTGGTTTGGATGACAGTTTATCGGACTTTGATGATTATGACACTATTGACTGATGTTTATGTGATGATGGATGTATGGAGTTAGTTGTGTGTTTGGATTAATTTGACTAGGTGTATCATGTGGACATATGACTATACTTGTTGTGCATTTGGTTAGTGATTATTATATGATGATTGTTTATGATGTAATTATTGTTACTTGATGATGTGGTCATTGTTTGAGGTCTTGGTGAGAGGGACAGGGTAGCATCACTCGTTTTCGAGTGCCCTGCTATGCTATGATTTCCTCTCACAGTGTGTTGTTTTTTGATATATATATGTTGCTCAACATCTTGTTTGATTCAGGTTGCAAGTACCAAGCATTGACTCCTCTTGCACTGTCAGGTTTGAGCGTGCCTTAAAAGCCTAATGGAAATGATGAGGAAAAACGAAGATGAAAAAAGGTCCCCAACCCTTGCCATCATCCTCGAGGAGGATGAGTACCCATCTTGTTACCCCATATGTCTGGTTTGTATTCTTTGTCAATTGTCTTGCTTGGTGTGTATCATTATTTGTTTAAATTGTGATGCCACGTTGTTGTTCGTTATTATGTTGTTAAATTTACATTATTGCAATTATTTGGTAAATTTAATATTATGAATAGCCTTGTTTAATCAATTAAATTAAATTAAACTAATTATAAGGTAGTTAAAATTATTTTGGAATTAAAATAATAATTAAACAAATCATGATTGAGAATAGATATTATATGGATTTTGATAATTAGTTATCAAATTAAACTATGAGATTAAATGTTTTAATAATTAAAGATAAAGACAATTATTACTATTATTACTGTGTGAAAGTAAATTAAATATGAAAAGATAATATAAAATAAAATTATACTGGGATGTGATAACTAATTGATAAATAGTAAAAATATTGTAAAAAGATAGAAAAATCTTTCTTGTGCACATGCATAGTCTTGAACTAAATGACGAAAGGAAACTTGCTGTTTTTGTGAGGTTTTAATTGATTTTTGTTTTCAAAAATCCATCGCTTTCCTTTGGTATATAATTATTTTTTGGAAGATTTTGGAGGATCATGGATTGATTTTTTTTGGTTTTCAAAAAAAAAAACTGGTTCTGCAAGAAATTTTTAGGCGGAATTATCGAATTATTGAAAGGATTGTGGTGGCTTTCAAGGAAAGGGTTCCGACATTAGAGGTTTGATCTCAACATTGAATCTGTAAGGTGTGACTTTTAGTTTTCCACTGTATTTACATTTGATTCCTTATGTTGATGGAAATACTTAAAGAAGAATTCAATGTTTGTTGATGACTTATTTATGGAAATCGATTTGGTTTATACCCATGCTTTAGAAGCTTGATTTTCTATTTATCTTAATGGATATATGTATTAAGTTTTGGCTTAGAGTGATTTCACTTCCTATCACCCAACTTTGGCATTCAAATTAAATGCACTTCCACCCATGTCGATGGCTGTTATGCCCTTTTCTTTTGCCTTATGCAAAAATATTTCCAATGCCTATTCTCGTATTGTTTAGCCGTCCTTTTCTTGTATTTTGGGAATTGAATTTTGTGCTTCCAACCTTGCATGCATTCAAAATAGAAGCATGGGTTGGTAATTTGTTGTATGCTTAAAATTCCTTAGCAGTTGCTTTCATGCACTGCCAAACACTTTTTCTATCATTGTGCTATCTTTTACATTGAGACTATCGATCTATATTTTCCATGCCGAATGTAGTGAACATATATAGTTTCGATGGTTTTGTTATGTTGGGATTTTGATATTATATATTCAATGCTAGGCACCTTTTCAAATACACACAGTTAAAACCTATTCTTATTTTTACAATGGTTCAGCCAATAATGCCATTAAGTTTTATCCACGAATTATCTTGACCTTGGCCAAACTTGATCAACCAACTATCTCTTTAATTTTAACAGCTTGAAATATTTTTAAGCCTTTTAAGGCTGCACCTAGCCAGCCTTGGCCACTGTCGAGTACCTCATTGCCTTCCTGCCTGTTATTCAATGCTTATATACTAGCCTTAATATGTGCCTCCATGGGTTTCAAATTATATGCATGGTGTTTTTGAAGAAAATGTAGCTACATAAGGAATTTGATTTTATTGTTATGAACTACCTTCAAATCTATTATGGTACAACTTTATTGTTGTGTGCTGCAATTCATTACTAAATATCTTAAATCATATCGATGGCTTATTCTTGGTAATCCATGAGTTGGTTTGGGCACTCGACTCTATCTAATTCGAAGGCTAAAATATCCTCACTGGTTGTTAGCTTGTATTTCTCAATCTTCCCTCTGCCTAGAAAATTAATGCGTTGGTTTTCCTGACCACTTTATTCCCCAACCTAGTACGACTTACCTTCATTACCTTATAGTTTTCAATCACTAATTATCATTTGGGATAATCGTTTTGGGATTACTTCCTATAATCAAATCACACTATGCACCTATCGCCTTCTTTATAGCATGCCTTATGAGTTGAAATTTGATAAAATTCATTTACAATCTGCATTCTATACTCTGTTGGGATTTTAGTTAGATGATTTTTTTTAGAACTGAGATATAGCTTTGATACCATTGTAGAACTAACTATGGCTGCCAAGATCTTGAGACCAAATGGAAAGCACAAAAATAGAGAATAGAATGTGACAAGAATAAACTGTATTCTTATCAATATGATTCAATGATATGATTTTGATTGTGTACAATGAGAGATACTCCTTGGTTATATAGCCAAGATGATATGCAAGATGTCATAGGATTATGACAAGTGTCTTAATCATATGACATTAGACAACTAATCACTCTTACCTAGGTTCACATGTAGTAGTTATTAAAAGATAAGATAACAACTAATGATAACTAACACCTTCTAGAAAGATTCCTTCCTATGACCTAAGTAAACTTAACATGTGTAAATAAGTTCCCTAGTAATGAATGAACTAAGTACAAGACTTTATTTACACCAACACCCCCCCTTAAGTGCAACTTAAGGAGTAGAAAATTATTATGCAAATGACACAAAGATGGGTCCCAACTACTAGGCCATGTTAGGTACCCATGTACACATGCAAATGAAATCTCTCACAAATAGATAAAAGGAGAAAACCTAGGGAAAAAACCCTCTCAAAAAGAGATGAAATACAAAAAATGAAATGCTCTCAATGATGCATGAGAAGGGCCAAAACCTCATGTGAGGAAAAATACCCCCCCATAAGATAGAAGAAGAGACAAGGCAACCCCCCCTCAATGTTGAGTATCCTACAATGATGGTAGAAGCTCAACATTGAATGCTAAAGATGATCCAATCTCACCAAACAACGTTCCTCTCCTTAGGAAGAAACAAAACCATGAATGTATGTAGGATGTCAGGATGATGGATGATGTATGATGTCTCAAGTATGCTCATGTCTCTACGTCAATGCCGAAGTCACATACTCCAAATAGGCATTTTAGGCTGCTACATCATCAAGAGGGTAAATCCAACATCTGGGGTGAGAGAAGGAATGTAGAGCACTATCCAAAGGCAATGATATCCCCTCTAAAGACAAAGAAGCCTCCTCCAAATGCTGTCCAAAAGTATCCACACGCACATCAAACTGTGAAGATTGATCATGTAGAGAATGAACAAGAGGTTCAAAGTGTTCCCTCAAAACATTTGAAGAAGGAGCATCTTCATCAAAGAGAAAAGATGAATGTCACACGATGTCTCCAAGAGTGCAATAAGTGATTCCACAAACAATTTTGAACAACGCTAAGAAGTCAACCAAAGTAGCCAAACCTCAAAGACAACAGAATCCGCCGCATCAATTAGGAGCCAAACCGGAACTGCCAAGAATATCAATCACAACAATAGATGGAGGAGATGAAATGCATGACTCAAGAACTGAATCTAATGTGAGAACTCCTAAGTTCAAGAATCCAAATGTCTCATTTGAATCATGGTTCATATGATCAACAGCCAAAGGAACATTGTCATCATCAAAAGCAAAATCTGCAAAGGTATATAACCACTCGATGAATGATCAACCACCCCAGTAGAAATGATCTCTCTACTCTCCAAGTCTTGAATGATAACTGAATCAGGTGTGAGCTCCACAATTCTCCCATCTCCACCATGTGTAATCTAATATATGGAAATAAGATTGTTCGTCAAATGAGGAAACACACAAGACATCTTGAAAATTGTTGTCCCCAAAACTAATAGATCCCTTCCTAATTAAACTTATGTATGTATTGTTTCCCATCAAGATAGGGAGATATAGTACAAGGCTGAACAAGAGAATTATAGATTATAAGATATAGGGTGATCCCACAATACTGGTTTAAATTTTTGGCCAAACTGGACATTGAACTGAATTTTTTTAACAAAATCTTCACTTCCAAGCACCTATAGCTGCTAAATCATGAGGAATTTGAAGATGATGCAAACTAGTGATTTGTGACATTTTGTATGTAGATTATAATATTTATATATATATATATTTTTAATTTTTGGCATTAGATTGCATTTTTCCATCTCTTCGAAAACTAGTTTTTTTTCTAGAACACCATTTTCAAGTGAGTGACACCGTATAACATATAACTTTTTTTCCATGAAGATAAAATTTAATTTTTTGAATCTAGATTTGTAACTACTAGAAGCCCAATTGGTTTCATAGTGTTTTATTGAATATTTTGTCATCAAGTTTGGAAGTCAAACCACTATAATTCGTATATAGGTAGACCGGGAGAATAACTTTTTGTACTGCACCAATTTATTTATTTTTGTTGACTGCGACTCCCAATATCTGCACTTATTTATCACAATTTTTTGGTAATCTTCTAGTTTTCTACATGTGCAAAACAAAGAGCTTGATTTTTAGTGAAAAACCTACATTCACAAGAAAGAAAAAATAAATATAATAATAAAATTAAATTTATTTAAAATTATACTTTTGGGGAATCTTATAATAAGGAATACATAGTTACAAAAAATAAATTTTAAATGAATTCATTTGATCCCCCAAAAGGTAACCAAATTGTTTATCGCAGATTTGATAGGTGTAAAGGAGACTCCGTTATAGGTATGAATAAACTAGTAGTCTGTTCAAGGGGCTTGATCATGGTTTGACTAAACCTTCAATTGGAATGTCGAATGAACTTTTGAAGGCTTAAATCATTATATTTTGAAAATATGATTTCAATGAAAAATCATAACTTCCCGTAAATTGTAAACCGCCTTTGTGGGCTCACCCATATGATGAGATGCTCCTGAATCTATAAGCCATCTCCTTGATCCTGGACCTGAAAGAGCACAAAGAGATTGAATTTTATTTCCTGATGTAGATGTTTGACCTTTATCCTTTTTAGATTGTTTTGAAGAAGAAGGAGGTGATTCAAACATTCTAGAAGGAAAATCAATGTGATTCTTTTTGAGAATATGCTTCAACTCATCAGTATCCTTCTTGTAACAATAGTGTTCTTCATGTCCATATTTCTTGCAAAATGCACAAAAGGCCTCTCCTTCTTAGATGTTTCCCCTTTGGAAGAGGATTTTTTCTTTGCTTGATCTGAATGTGGATTATTCTTTACTTTCTTCTATTTCTTATTTGATTCTAATTCTTTCATTTGACTAACCAATAATGCCTGAGATAGAGAAGTCTTGATGAGACCCATTGAGATAAGCTTTTGTTGCTCATGTATCAACATCTCAAAAAATGAAGCAAATGAAGGTGTAGTATATGCAGACCCCATAGTCAATCTATGAGTATGAAAGCTAGAAACAAAAGAAGCATAATCGGGATGAAGTTTGTTCATTGTATTGTAGACCAACTGAATGTCCTTCTTATCAATTCCACATGCTTTATATTGCTCTCTTAGATCATTAACCTTAGTGATGTAGTCTTGGATGTTGTCAAAGTTCTTAGGATCAAGGCTCATCAATTCATTATCAATTTGATAGTCTCTTACTTCATTTGTAGCATCATACAATGTTTTCAATTTTTCCCAAGCTTCATGAGAATTTTTACATGATTCAATTTGAAACAATAAATCTTGAGAAACTAGTCTATGAAGACACCCAAGAGCTTTGGTATGTTTAGTCATCCATTTAAACTTTTATCTGCATCTATAGGCTCAAGTACCTTATCTTCAACATATAGAGTGTGACCTTTAGTCATTAGAATACTCCATGCATTTTGATGCCATGTTGAATAATTATATGATGTGAGCAAATGAACCTTAGAATGATTCATGAAAATGAGAGAGGAAAAAGAAAACATATCAAATCAATGCACCAAGAGACCCCCCCAAATTACACAATCAAGAAAACCCCCCAATCAATATATGATTTGGCACTTTATACTTAGTGCATTTATAGTTGCCACTTTCCAAAAACAACAAAGTGGTCTTGATCTTGGTACATGTAGATGGAAAAATAGGCCACATAATCAAGAATAATTTTTGGTACAAAATGAGATCAATCTAATCATACCACTGGGAAGTACACAAAAAATCATGCACTTTCAAAAAAATTGCACCTAAAAATATTACCATAGGAGCAAGATACGAGCTCCCGAAGTTCGCAAAATAAGGACAAAGTAGCAACACTTGTTAGAATTTGAAATTTTTGGTAAACCTAAGCACCAAAATAAAAAACTGATTACACCACTATGTAGAGTATGAAAAATTAGCCCAAATAAAAAAAATTGCTTTGTGAAAGGAGCTTGTATGAATGAGATATGAAGCTTCAAAGTTCGCCTTCCAAAAACAAAATGCAAACGGTGAGGGGGGAAATTTTTTTATGATGTTGACATCATCATTGACATGGTGATCACATCAACATTATACATGATTAAATTTGACACCTTGGCACTCGTGAAAGGAATATACTCCTCTAGTACACAAAATATTCTTCAGGATCGGTTAGCATGGGAATTTGCTTTTTGGGCATTGGAATATACCTCTGATTCTTTGGAATATTCTTAGATTCCCTCCAAAATCTTCTCACCACCAGATTTAAATGTGAAGCTGGATATTGTATTTTTGACCGGCCGGATATTTCTAAACTTGTTGTCGATTATTAATTCTGAGGCCAATTTTTAGAAAACTGTCGACTATTTTAATGGAGCCCGTGGATATGTGTGGGGGCCTGCCCAAGCATGCCACGTGGGTGGCGTGATAGGTTAAAAGTACCTGCCGAGTATTGTGATGCAATAGTATGTCTGCATACTATAAATGTAGAAAAAAATCTTCAACCCTTTTTTTTTCAATTTTTATAATAAAAATTTTACAATGAAAATTTAATGGCCCAAATTATTTTTTCTAAAAAAAATTTTCAAAATTTTTCACCGAAATAATATATATATTTTTTCAGAAAATCATACCGAGTACTGTAATTATGACGACTTGGGGGTTTGTACAACTCTTTGGGAATTTTTTTTTGCCTCACCAGACAACTGCTCCAATTTGGATGATTTGGTAGTTGATCTTAGGGTTTTTGGCCCTTCTAGACATGATGGTAGGGTTAGATTTGACTCAAAATGCTCCAAAATTGCAGCTACATTTTCGATTTGACAACCACACTTTAGCTTCAAACCCTCATAGATTTGGCCTCTTATATTTGATTTGGATGAAACAAAAGGAAAAATTGACTTTCTCTAACCTTCTGGACGTAATGGTGAGCTTAGATTTGCACCAACAAGCTCTAATTTGAACCTGCAATAAAGAGCCAAAAAGTGGAACACCCCCAAATCTGGTCTCTCTTTAGAAAAAGACTCTCCAATGGCACCCAACCCACTCTGATACCATGTTAGAACTAATGTATAACTTTGATACCATGTTAGAACTGACTATGGCTTCCAAGATCTTGAGACCAAATGGAAAACACAAAAAGAGAATAAAATGTGACAAGAATTGTGAGCCTAGTGTTTTACCCTATTATAAGAATGCAAAATAACTATTATGCAATAAAGAAAACACAAGGAACACTTCAAAGATTAGCCTAAGGGATGATAACACAAAGAAAGAAGATGAAAATAAAATGAAGACACAATTGATTATACCTTCTTTGTGCTGCAATCCCTTGGTTGGCCCTTGATGTTTGAATGCTTGTGTGCTCCTTGGATGACTAAGAAGATGGCTAGATACAAGATGAAATAAGTGATAGAATGCTAATGCTTATGGCTAAGTGGCTTGGCTAGATGAGTGAAAATACTTGCAAGTTGAGTGATCAATTTGGTAGCATAAGGGTGAAAATGGCTAAATGTTGTAAAATGCATTAGAAGAGGGGGGTATTTATAGAAGAATTTGAATTCTCTAGAGAATTCAATGGTTGAGATTAAGCCACCAAGGCCAAGATGAAAGGCTATAGTGAGTTGAGGACTCACAACCCTCACATCTTGACATGTGGAGGGTGAAGTGGCCTAGGATGTGATGATGTGTAAGTGAGGTAGAATAAGGACAAGTGATGTGGAGGAAGGGCAAGTACTTTGCAAGTACCTTGGGGGATGAGAAGATTTCCTTAAAAAGGAGCTTCTTGTCCCCAAGTGAGAGTGAAAGAAACCTTTGAGAAATTTTAGAATTCTTCAAAAATCTCCATGGGGAACGAGAAAGTAGTTGGAAAAATAAATTCACATGCTTGAGAGAATCTAGTGGATAAGAGAGGGTTTCCAAAAAGGTGGGAATTTGCCACATGTGAGTGATGTGACAAGTTAAATGTTCTAGAAGTTGCATGGGGATAAGGTAAGCCTTGGAAGGATAAATGTGAATTTAAAATTCACATGGGGAAGAGAGGAACCTAGGGTGAATAAATGTGAATTAAAAATTCACATGGGAAAGAGGGTCAATGCTAATTATGGAATATGTAAAGGTTGACTAAAAAAATATGCTAAATGGGGTAGGCTGATTTGATTAAGGTTGTGAAAATACATGATTAGAGAAATTAATGAAGGATTAGTGGAAAGTTGCAAAATATGGAGGATGTGACATTAATTCCAGATTAAGGGTGTGCACATCATAATCATGAATTAATTACATTAATCTAGATTAGGGGAGGATTATGGAGGATGCGACAAGGAGAGAGAAAAAGAAGAAATTAAAAAATTGATTTAAAAAGACCTAATGACTAAATTAAATAAATTGATGTATTTATTTAATTTAGAGAAGCAAAGGGGATGAGGTAAATTATTTAATTTTTCAATTAAATACTTTAGGAACCTTAGGCAGAAAAATGAAATATTAATTAAATTAATTATTCAATTAATATTGATGAAACAGACGAATAGAGTAGACATATTTGACCATATGGAAGTGGTTAAATTTAGATGTCTACATTTTCCCCTCTTCGAAATATTGTTAGAATAGTAGTGTTTTGAAGAGAAGAAAATGCAAATGACTCTATAGAGGAAGCAACCAAAAAAAGATGCCCCAACATGGGGAGAGATACGTGAACTGCCCCAAACAGAGGGGGAATGACCATGACAGAGGAAATGGAGAAAGCGGTAGGGTATGCCCCTTTGAGAGGGCGACTGGGGAAGAAAAAAGGGGGCCCCAGGAAACTTCTCGATAGGAGAAAATGGAGGGCATGGTTGGAAAGAGCACAAAAAATTGAGTAGGTTTGTATTTTGAATAGAGTCAAATGGACATACGGTTTGCGAATGGCGGCCCTAGGAAGTTAGGCAATTAGTTGGAGGATAAAAAGGTTAAATAAAAGGTAAAAAATACCCTTTATTTTAAAAAAGTTAAAAAAGGGGGGAAAGTAATATAAGGTAATTTTAGAAATTACCTCACCTCATTTGCACTGTAACAGTTGAGAGAGAGAAGAGGAGAAGAAGAAGAGGAGGAGCCATGATGCCAGGGGATTACGATTCAGACATCATCCACCGTGCAAACGAGGTGAGGAGATTCTATTGTGAGTATGCAATGCCTCACTAGGTTAGCAACAAAACCCCTCATGTATTTTAAGAATTTTTAATATGTTTTAAGTTTTTACGCAAATTTTAAGAGATGGGTTTTGTTATCGGGATAGGGTAGGAAAATGGGTAGGGGCTAAAATTTTATGTCTTTGTGGGGTAGATCATAAAAATGGGATTTGGAGGATTTGGGGGGGGCTAGAATTGTCCTAGGAGGGGCGAATCTGCCCCACTGTGGGATGACGCTGCCTCGGATTGGGGTGGGTCTGCCCCAACATGGTGGGGCATGTCTGCCCCGACCTGGGGCGGGGCCGCCCTACAGTGGAGCATGTCTACCCTGGGAGGGGGTGGGTCTGCCCCATTGCAGGGCAAGTCCGCCCCGACTAGGGGCGAGTTCGCCCCACTACAGGGCGAAGCGGGGAGGGAGGAGGAAAACAAATGGGGGAAAAAAAAGAGATGAAAAGTAAATGATATCTTGGGGCTGGGAATAAAGTGAACTGATAGTCAGGTTAATATGGATGCAGAGTTTTGACCGATTACGAACACATGAGTGGCATTCAGAGGTGTTAGCAGCGACCATAGTGACCATGACCGAAGCAAACCATTATGCCTTGGAGTAAGTAGGATTACTACATTTTTTACACTTTTTGACAATGAGAGCTCATTGAGCGATGTTGATGACACTTATAGAGAGATGGAGTTCTGCGATGTCGACCTTCCATCTTCCTATAGGGGAGATGACAGTGACACTCGAAGATGTATGGCGCATCCCGAGGTTGCCCATAGCAGGGTAGTTAGTGAGTGAGGTGGTGTCTAGAGGGGAGGAGTTAGATCACACAATTTTTGTGTTATTTGGATGAGATGATTTGCCCATGCAAAGAGGGCAGTTAGATGTGGATCAATGCTTATCACTGAGGGTGCCAACACTACCACTGTATCTGTGTGGACTGATTAGTGGAATACTACTGCCAAACTAGAGTAAACATTTTTGTAGTTTGTGGTTTATGGAGGTGATTTGATATATTGTTGAGGGACGCGAGGGATAGTTCTCATGGGGTACATGTGTATTGACACATTTATACAGAGATATGCATGTGATATGCTACTGAGAGTCACTGAGTGTGACACACATGACTCTATTACAAGTTTGGTCGTGGGAGCATATTATGGTTGCGAGGCCACTAGTGGTAAGGAGAGGATAGGAGGATGATAGAGAGCTTGTTCCCTGGGGGTATGGGGAGGCTAGGGGTTGGGTTTTGCGTTATGAGATGCAGGGGGATATGGACGGATGGAGGAGAGTGTTTGATGGCTTGCAAGAGGAAGACACAGTATGGCATCCATATATGACTCAACGGTTTAGGGGATGGAGGGATGAGGAGTTGAGGCATGAGGGATATTTTATGAGCAGATGCATCTGGATTGGGAGGGAGCCTCGCATAGTGGAGGCTCACCGACTAGACAAAGTGGTGAGGCAGTTTGGGCTAAGATAGGATATTCTAGCAAGTCTCATCATGTTTCACTGGATCACCAAGGAGCAGCCATGGGGAGGCCCTATTTTTCCTAGGGCTACTAGAGAGGCGTCAGAGGTAGCATATCAGGTGCCCTACCCAGGGAGGGATGTTGGGGTGACAGTGTGATATGCCCGATGGTTCTGCAACCACTGGTGGGATAGGATTACACATGAGGTATTGATTTTAGGAGCCTTAGGGTTCAGAATGAAGGATGAGCACCGATTGGCTAGGGAGGGTGGAGAGAGGAGGAGATAGCAGTGGAGAGGATAGGGGGTAGGTGGGATCGGGGGGCAGCAAGAGGATGCAGGGGGTGCCAGACAACAGGGTGGAGGAGAGGATGAGGAAAGGGCTACAGGATGACTAGAGAGGATGAGGAGGAGGAGGAGATAGCGGAGGAGGGCTAGAGTGAGGATGGATGTGGGGGAGGTGACAAATGTAGTAGGGCTAGGTAGTGGGAGAGGGCTAGAGATAGATGCGACACAACAGGAGGATGAGAGTGGGCCAGAGGTGGAGATGGTGGTAGTGTGTGGGGTGGAGGGAGGAGCTGTACAATAGACGAGAATAGTTAGTAGAGTTCAGTGGAGGAGAGTTTAGATCAAGGTTGAGCAGGAGGATATGGAGGCTGTAGGACAGCAGGATGGAGGATAGGGTGAGATTAGGTCCGAAGGACAGTCAGGGAGGGTGATAGGGAGGATACGATAGAGGGAGGTCCAGACAATGATCGAAGCTGAGAAGGATCTAGAGATAGGGAGGAGTGAGGAGGGAGAGGATCCTAAGGGGGAGGTGAGAGCTATAGGATGACAGATGAAGGTGGGGAGGAGGGGATAGCCGAGGAGGATTCAAGTGATGCACATGGTCGAGTGAGATTATGATGAGACAGGGATGGATGCGATGGATGTTGACGTTCATGTGGTGGAGCCATTAGCAGTAGTACCAATTTCCCCAGCTAAGGATTTTTTTGTTTTGATGAGGGGGGCCCAGGCGAGGCTACAAATGGCGAAGGAAAAGTTGAAGAGTGCAAAGGCTAAGGTGCGAAGAGTGGAGGTAGTAGGACAAAGAGAGTTTGATGTCGTCATGGGGAAGTTGACCACAAAGATACGCACGAGGTGAAGAGGGAGAGGGATGAGGTGCGAGTAGAGATGGAGGGAGTACAGGGTGAGCTGTCTAGGATGACTTGGGATCAGGATAGGCTACAGACAGCGATGACCATAGCATAGGCGAGGGGAGAGCCAAAGTCTAGAGGGGTAGCATAATAGGTTTCAATAGAGTGTCAGCAGTAGGTTGAGAGAGAGATGGAGACGTTGAGGGTACATATAGTAGGATTGCTGGGGGAGAGGATGGAGCTCCAGGATAGGGTGGCTACCACAGAGACAACTCTAGGGGAGGCGAGAGCGAGGGCAGAGGGACACAACATATGTAGATTTGCAAGGCCTTCAGGGTGAGAGGGACAAAGCACATACCCAGTAAAGGTGGTGGAGGAGGAGAGAGATAGGGCCATAGAGTAGGTGCAGACCTTACATGGGGAGAGGGATGTAGTAGTGGCTCAGGAAGAGATTGCAAAGAGAGAGGTGGCACAGGGTCAAGCACAGGCAGCCTAGGGTGAGGGGATGAAGATAGAGTCAGAGGCGCAGAGATTACAATCTCAGATACAGGCCTTACAGGTGTAGATGCAGGATGAGAGGGATAGGGCCGTAGAGTAGGTGACACAACTGATAGTAGAGAGAGATCAACTAAGGTTGGCTCAGGATGCATGGACACAGGAGAGGGGACTTATTACCAAAGACCGAGATAGGTACAAACATGAGTGGAATGCTGCTAGATATCAAGCTGTGGAGAGTGTTGAGTACATGAGGGAGGTGAACTACTGGATGATTGCATATTAGCATGTAGTTCTAGATTTGAAACAACACACATTTCAGTATGTGTGACAAGATCCTTAGATTCCCGTGCCGTCCCAGTCACTAGGGACACAGACCCAAGGATATAATGAGTCACAGGGGACAATCCCTTGTAGAGGACCGGTGCCCGATTCTCCATAAAGGTCAAACATGGGAAACTCTTTTGGTAGGTGACAGGATACCAGATTTTGACAGGTGTAGGGTGGATGGATAGTACAAAGTAGCAGTGATACAAATCCTTGTACTTTATTTTGTGATTTGATGTACATGATGTGAATGTATTTGATGGACATTATTATGGACCATGTGATGGACTTTATTTGGTTTTGATATTTATATGATATGAGATTTCCCTTATTGATACTATGTTATGTTTATGGTGGATGATTCTATTTATGCATATACGTATGTGTATGATCTCATGATGTGTGATTATGACGATGTAATTATGTGTACAAGTTCATGATATATGTGGATATTTATATGGATGCTACTAACGTGTGTAATGCAGGATGTGATGTGTGTTTATAATTTTTTTTATCTATGATGGATATGGCCCTAATGTGATGCATGATTTATGATTTTATGTGATGCATGTTTTATGGACCTAACAAGTTGTGATGCAGGGGACGATGTATGTAACATGTTAATAATGTATGGGTATAAAAATGAACCAATCATGATTAATCTGAACAACTTAATATAATATGCTAATGTAAATGCAATGAACCTATAAAACATAAGTATTGATAAGGACTTGTGTGGGAATATGGATGTATGATGGGTGTATGATGGGAAATTGCATATGTCAAAAACTATAGATATCCTGAGAAGAATGGGAGAAGGGGAATATTTTCACAACCAAAATCATAGGTTAATGGTTAGAAATGGATATGACAAGAATGATTATGAGATGCAATCCTAATTTTAGTTAGCCATCTTCAAAGCACTGATTTTTGCTATAGCATAAGATACCAAGTGCCAGGGTATATGAAACCAAGGCAAGTTAGTATCTGATGCGTAAAAAAAAACAACAAACAAGGTTATCCCAACACCCCAAAGTCGCAAAGACTTTGGTCGGGCTAGGTATTGGAATAACCACAAGCACAAAGGGATGTCCCTGACATAACACATGATCTTGGAGATCCTGGTGGGTACTATGTGGGAACAACCCGACAAACAACAACAAATTATCAAGATATTTCCCCAATGTTAACCCATCAAACACACCATAATATGATAAATTATGGCAACCTTGACTAGCTGTAATAGGGAGCTCAAACAATAAACAAAAGCCAAAAGCATTAAAAGATCAAAATCAAATTTGAAACATCCTTATCCATAGGATCACAAGGGTGGATGGGGTTGATGAGGTTTGTTAGGAAGGATGCATCTTGTTGAGACTAATGATGGATACTAAACTAAGATGACCCAGATGACGCAATATATTTTTCATTAACTAGATCTTTTGACACTAGAAAATCTTGTTTGTGAAGAACTAGCTGGATAAGGGCACTCTTGACAACACGACACAAGTGACAAGACAAAGGACCAACACAAGACCGACATACCCTAACGACCTAGGGCTCAGGGGCTGATCAAAGATTAGCCTTGCCTATGTGAAAGTGTAGAGCCCTCGTAGTTCAAGAAAAGACCATGGATAAAAGTAGAAAGAGGACCAATGGAAACCGATGAGATGATAAAGCAACATAAAGTAAGATAAAAGCCCGGGGGTGGATCAAAAGATTGATCTTTCCTATGTGAAAGTGGAGGGGAAACGTAGTTCAGAAAAGACAAATGACGACTGACTATGGATAAGAGTGAAAAGGGGATGATGAAGATAGATGATGGACTACCATCATGAGATGGCTAGAATGCCCCGGGGGTGGATCAAATGATCAGCCTTGCCTACGTGACAATGCAGGACCAACGTAGTTTGACAAAGGACAAACAAATTGACACGACAGGATGGGAACCAGATAAGCTCAAATTAGGATGGAAAAACTTAGGATTATAAATAGCTGATAATCGCCTAATACTCAATCAAAACATACCAAGTGGCTAAATGATGGATGCAGATGAAAGGATAGGCACAATGGGATGATAAGATCTAGATGGATGGAAGCATAAAGTAATTATGACACAAGGTAGATAATGATTAAGCCCTTTACAAATGGTGCCTATGACCAGGTTTGCACCAAACGTACTTATCCAAGGCACCACCAAGGGTGGTTTTCACCATAGGATGAATTATTTCTCTTTACTATTTTGGGATTTTTTTTATTTTTTATTTTTTTGTATTTTTTGGATTTTATGCTTTTTTTGGGATTTTTGTGGAGATAGGGCCACCAAGCGAAATTAGGTATAAAACCTTTTCAGATGCATGATGTTAATAGGATCTTCTAGGGGCTCTCCTTCAAGGGTGGTGAGTCTGTATGCCCCAGATCCATACTTTGCAGTGATGATAAAGGGACCCAACTAGTTTGCTTCAAACTCAAGCCTTTCTTATCTCAGTCCTGTTGGGTGTGCTAGTTCTCTTTAAGGACAAGGTCACCAACATTGAATTGATGAGGGAGAACCTTCTTGTTGTAGCTACATTCGATATGGTTTTGATAAGCCTGAAGGTGATCATAGTCTTTGATCCGTCTTTCATCAAGTAATTCTAGCTGGGCAAGCCTTGCAATGTGGGTGTCTTCCTCACTGATAAGGTTCTTTAGAGAAATTCTCAGTGATGGGATCTTGAATTCGATTGGAAATATGGCTTCGACACCATATACAAGGGAATATGGAGTGGCACCGGTAGGGGTATGGATGGAAGTGCGATACGCCCAAAGGGCGAGATGAATATGAAGGTGCCAATCTTGACCAGTGATATTGATGACCTTTTTGAGGATTCAGATCAAAGTCTTGTTGGTAGCTTCTACCTGACCATTACCTTGGGGGTAATAAGGCATTGACCAATGATGTTGAATATGAAAGGTGTCACAAAGGTGTTTCATATCGAAGATGATGGTGGATGGGATACCATATCTACATAAAATATGGTAAAGGATGAATTTTAAAATCTGAGTACCAGTGATTTGTGAGAGTGGCATTGCTTCCACCCACTTGGGGAAGTACTCAGTGGTAGTAATAATGAAGGTGTGGCTGTCAGAGGATGGTAGGTATATCTTGCTGATCAAAGCAAAACCCCACTGAGAGAAGGGCCACGGTGCAAGAAGGGGCTGAAGGTCCTATGCCGGGGCGTGAATCAAATCTACATGTTGTTGACATGGGAGATATTTCTTCACAAACTCACAGGTGTCATGTTCTGGCATAGGCCAATAATATCCAACTCAAAGGATCCTTTTAGCTAAGGCCATACGATTTTAATGGGCCCCACAAACACCACTGTGTACTTCCGTTAGTGCACTATGGGCTTCGATCTTGTCCAGACACTTGAGGAGGGTTCCATCATACCCACGATGATAAAGCGTATCACCAAAAATGACGTATCAAGATGAACATCAGATAAAGGATTTGTGTTGGTTTTGTGTAAGGTCTGGGGGTAGAATGTTATCATGTAGGTAAGCATAGATGTCTTGGTACCAAGGGGAAGTGAGACCCACGATGTCACACACCATTTTGGTCTCAAGGATGTCATATGCTGGGATTAAGAGTTGTACAATGAGGAAATCACATTTTGTTTGATCCTTGGGCATGTTGATCAAGGAGTCAATAGTAGCAATGGCATCAACAACTTTGTTCTGTACCCTGGGAATCTGATCAAATTGTATGGAGGTGAAATACTTCTTGAAGTCATCCACCATGCATTTGTAGGGTATCAACTTATCATCCTTTGTCAGGAACTCATCACTAACCTGCTTAATGACCAACAAGGAATCACCAAAGACTCTTAGGTGAGTTATGTGCCACTTTTTTCCAATTTTGAGGCCTGTGAGGAGGGCTTCATACCCAATTATATTGTTGGTGCATGGGAATGCCAATCTAAATGACTTCGGGATGTAATCTCCTTGAGGGGTAACAAAAAAATTCTTGCCCCTGATCCATTATGAGTGTAGGATCTGTTAAAGTACTATATCCAGGTGGGTGCTTCTGCTACTGCAAAGACTTCTTCATCTGGAAGTTCAATGACCAAAGGGTAAGCATCTACTAGGGGTGCATCAACCAACTAATCGGCTATAACTTGTCCTTTTATGGATTTTCGATCCACATATTCTATGTCCAATTCGCTCAGGAGCATGACCCACTCAGCCATGCGACTAGTTAAGGTGGTTCTTGACAACAAATATTTTAGTGGATCAATTTTTGCTATCAGTTTGACAGGATGGCTGAGCATATAATGTTTGAGTTTCTACATACTAAAGACCACTATGAGGCAAGCTTTCTCCATTGGTGAATAATTCAATTCATAACTGACCAGTGTTCAACTAATGCAATAGATTGCTTGTTCTTTTTTGGACTCATCATGCTATACCAATAATGCCCCTAGTGTGACTGAAGTGGCAGAGATGTATAACAGGAGGGGTTTACCTGGAATAGGTGGCATCAAAATTGGCGGGTGGGCCAAGTAGTCTTTGATCTTATCAAAACCCAACTGACACTGTTGATTCCATTTGAAGGTGGCATATTTCTTCAGAAGGTGGGTGAATGAATGAAACCTATCTGCAAGTTGGGCTATAAAATGATGGATAGATTGTAGCTTTCCTTGAAGGATTCTTAACTATTTTAGGTTTCAAGGTGGAGGCATATACATGATGTCTTTTACTTTGGCGGGGTCAACCTTGATGCCCCTTCGGGAGACTATGAAGCCCAACAATTTTCCTTACGTGACACCAAACACACTTTTTCGGATTCAATCTTAGCTTACTGTTCCAACCGCACGAAGATATTTTTTAGAATAGTAGGGTGCTCTACTCTGGTTCTGGGCTTTCCCAACAAGTCATCAATATAATCTTCCATGATAATGTGGATGAGGTCATGGAAGATAAAATTCATTGCTCATTGATATGTTGCCACCCCGTTCTTAAGACTAAGGGCATAACATTATAGCAAAAGGTACCCCGAGGCATTGTAAAAGCAGTCTTGTGTTGTTCTTTGGGTGCAATTCGAATTTGATTGTAGACAGAGAAGCAATCCATGAGGGACAACATCTCGTGTCCTATAGTGAGGTCGACCAACATGTTGATATTGGGCAATGGGAAGTCATCCTTCAGACATGATTTGTTGAGGTGCCAAAAGTTTGTGAAAATCCTAATGTCTCTGTTAGGTTTAGCAATAGGTACTATGTTGGAGATTCAGTCAGATCCAGTAATTTCTCCAATTCTTTCTTGACTAACAATGCTACCTATAGATGCATTTTTCTGAGTTTTTGCTTGATAGGTTTGGCATTTGGGCGAACATCCAAATGGTGAACTACTAAAGCGGGGTCCAAACCTAGCATGTCTGAGTATGACCAAGCAAAGTTGATGATTCCATCTTTGAGCAGCTGGACAATGACAAAATATTCTTGTTCTAATAGTTATTTGGCTACGTAGGTGATCTTCAGGGTTTCTGCAATACCCAGATTGACTTCTTGAGTTAGGATGGATGATCATGTAGATAATTGAGTTCCCACAAGGGGAAGATGAATGTCTCCATCCTCCATCGCCTCATTGAGGTTTTCACTATCGGATGTGCTCTCCATTTTTATTTTTCCAGGTCAAGAAGCACCTCGGGGAGGTTTTCACTAGATGACCGTTTCTAATTTTTCTTGTGTTTACTTTTGTGACTAGAGCGTTCATCTTCCCCCAATCCCATAAGATTTACATATGCATCCAAGGAGACATTGATAGGTGCAATACCATGTAGGTCCCAGTCAATAAGTTCGGGATGGCATAGGGAAAGGCTAATGGTAAAGACAAATAGGAAATCAAACATAGACGAAAGGTCCATGTGATCCACATCATCATACGCATGTATGATGGACTCTTCCTCAGGTATGTCTTCTAAGGGACCATTGTCCACACTAACACTGTTGGAAGCATTGGATGATGTTGTAGGGCCTTTCTGCTTTTTGTCATATCCTAGGCCTGAATTCCACAGAAGCTTTGGTACATCAATAGGTTGCAGCTTCCCTTGTTCTTCTTTACCTAGACACCCACCTTGATAGTTATGCAACTTTGTGAACTTAGTAGACCGGGGGTATGCTTCCTGAAAATATTCCTTAAGGGGAGGATTCGGTTGGGGCTCTTCACGATATATCCACTGAATGATATCATCTTCTGGTGCATCTGTCCTTAAATTAGGGGACCATAACATGCTAGTGGGGATGTTTTT
>VDFB02252616.1:1626809-1681846 GCA_007258455.2 Sequoia sempervirens | reverse complement strand
GTTGTAGGTACCAAGCATCAACTCCACTTGAATTGTCATGTTTGAGTGTGCCTTAAACCCAATCGAGATTGTTGAAATGAAGATAGCATCAGATCCCCTATGTTGACCCATCATCCTTTAAGAGGATGAGTATTCGCCTATCATACCCTATCTATGTGGTCAATTTGATTTGGTTTGTTGGTGTTGTGGTTTTTCCTTCCGTTCACTAAGAGGTCAGGTACTACTTGGTATTATGTTCATTTGAGTTAATTGTTTAATTAGTGCCTGATTAATCATTATATTAAAATAAAAGATTATTGTGGATAAAAAGATATTTGATAATTTAAATAAATCTTCTAATACATTTGTGGCTTTGATAAATAAAATATTATTAATGTTTAATTTGATTTAAATAAATTAAAATTTATGATTTAATAAAGAAATATTGAAATAAATATACTAATTTTGGATTTGTGCAAACAAAATTAAAATGGAAGGTTAGATTAATAAATTAAATATTTTAAAATGGATCCATTGGGTGTAAATAAATGAAATTCTTTTTATAAATAAACACTTTTAGTGGAGTGGTGGAATATAGTTGAGAGAAAAGAAAAGAAAATAATTAAATTTAGAAGGCATAAAACAACAGAGAGTGGGGGAAAAAGTGGAAAATAAATTGGTTATCTTGCAAAAATAAAGAGGGCTTTTGTATTATTTTTGGAAACTAATTTTTTTATTTCTCCCGTGAATGTTTTGGTTCTCAGGAGAAGCTTTGAGTTTCTTGTTCTTGGAGGCTTGAGGTATTCTCTGTTTCTTAGAGTTTTCCACTAGATTTGGGGGTTTCTTTATATTGGACTTCAGTAGAATTTGTTGAGGAGTTCAGAGCTGAGAGTTGGATTTAGGAGAGCTCAGCATCAAGATCCCATCTCTGTCAAACAAGTGAAATTATGTTCCATTACTTCTTTGTTTTTATCTTTGTTATTGAAAAGAAAGCTTACATGGTAAATAAAACAATATTTATTCATCAATTTATTTCTAGTTGATATAATTAGCAATTGCTTTGTTGAGAATTGTAAGCCCTTGTTGCAAATTGATTGGTAGATTGTGTAGTCTTTTAGCCTGAAACCTCTCTTTCTTTTGGATACCTTAATTAATTTTTTTACCCTGTTTAAGCTCAGTTTCCCCTAGCTTTTTGTGCCACTTGATGGCATGATTTTTTTATTCCACAGTCACAAAATGGTTTGTGTTCCATCGAATTTTTTTACTCTCCAAATATATGTTCTTGAATTGTGTTTGTCTCCTTTAGTGGTACATTGTAGCTGTCACTCCTTGGTAATAGATTATGGTTTTGTGCATTAGTTTCGATGTAAATGGGTTGTAACAGAATTCAAATCTTTTTTTTAACCATCGTGATAATATATTTTTATCCATTGTGTTCATTTAGAGCTCAGATATTAAGACCCTTCATTGCTTATGTATTCTATTAGTATGTTGCTTGGCAGTCGCCTCCTTTTTGCAACTCATTCAAATTTCTTGTCATACACATATGTAAATCGTCGATTATGTTATATGGTGTGGCCCTAGATAAATCTGAGTGCAACTTATTCATCTTTGATTTGATTGTTAAGCTCTACCATACCTTCTACCTTCATTGACTTGCCACTCCTTATATTTTCCTTTAGTTCTTGTGAAGCTCTCAAACATCTTTGTTCCACCCTGTTTATTCACACCTTCTCTTAATATGGCCTTGGCATTATTATTACAAAATTATGCTCATTACAATTTCATCTCTTGAGTCATAAACTCAGCTTTGGATGTATCAATTTTTGTGTAGGCCGCCTTGTTCATAATTTGTCTATCGATGTAGATGATTGTTTACCACCCTCCATTTCAGAAATTAATGTCATACAGTATGTCTCTATCTTCTCTTAACTTTTTTCTAGCATTTGAATCGATAGTACAAGCTTAGATATATGAAATATTTGATGTTGTTCTATGTAGTTGACCTCTAGTAGTAAGATTTCATTTTATCTTAGATCATTGGAACTAATGTATGGTTAACTATTGAAAATAGAGAAAGGATAATTTGATTAACTTCTGATCGAAATAAATATATTCTTTTGATATTCGATTTCTTTTAAGCAATGTAGGAGTGTATATATATATTTTATGTGGGAAGTTGCATTCATTGGTTTGCTCCATTGAAATCCTTCGAACTCATTATTGGTGTGGTATTTGTTATAAATCAATGTGTGTATTTCTGTTTAGATATTTGGTAGTGTAAGGAACTTGTTGTTAATGAAAATTGGTACCTTCGGCTATAAATACATATATATATATATATATATATATATATATATATATATATATATATATATATATATATGTATATGTATGTATAGGTATAATATATATATATATGTATATGTATGTATAGGTATAATATATATATATATATGTATATGTATGTATAGGTATATTTGTAAGTTAATTATAATTGTGTTAGTAAAGAATATTCTTACTCTGAATTAAGAGATTTGAGGGTAAACAATCGAAATAAGGTTACAGAAGGAAAGGTTAATTAATTACATTTATATAATAATGAGATTTGTTAAATGTGAAATTGGACTATTTTCTTGGAAATCTTATATATATTGGTTTTTTTTGTAAAACATGTGTTATACAACTTGTAAACCCACCGTGGATTCTATTATTATAGTACTAATATTGGCTTCTTGCAAGATGTGTTACTTGGGTTTTGGATATTGGAATAAATTTTGGTCATTGTTCTATTGGGAATCTTCCAGGGGCTCAAGAATTTATGTTCTTGGCCAAGTCTATGTTTGAGCCTTGAATTGGTTGATGTGAAACTTGGGATGTATTATTGGGGGGGTTTAGCCATGCACAGTTTACTTGCTTTTATGGTGGATTTTGTGTGCGGGATGGTTCATGCCTCACCTTATGCGTACGTTCTTGTGGTTTAGATGATTCATGCAAGTTGGCTTGCCCTATTAGATGTGTTGATGTGTTGTATTTTTTGGTCATTGGTAGGGGGAGTGGCTCTCAATGGGTGTCGATGCACAAAGTGGCGTCTAGGAAAACCCATGTGCAAGTTTCTTAACTAAGTGATAACCTAATAATAAACTAGGGGGATTGGGTAGGATTTCACTATAATTAAGATAAATGGATGCCTCACCCATGCCTATAGTGCTCATTTAGGCTAAGGATGGGTTGAGAAGGCTTGTTTGGCAAGATCAAATTCCTTGTCCTCACGAAAGGAAAGTTGGTCCCGCATGTGTCACCCTATGGGGCCGACGTCTAATGTGAGACTGTCAGGACAACCATAGATGGGGGCCAGCTTCTAGTGAGTGATTGTCAGGCCAACCCATACCAGGACCATGCAATGACACTCTCCCCTACTGCAACCTAGCATTCCCTGGCTTGTATTTCCCTTTTATGTTTGTGTGCCTCTAGAAGTGGTGTCACTATTATGTAATGTTATGTTGTTCTTTGTATTTCAAAGTCCTATACAGTCTTGTTATGTCAGTTGGTTGTCACCTTGTTATCATTGTGGTCATGGGACCTTATTGCTATCTCCTAGCATGGGAAGTGGACCTTAGGTTCCACATGGGCAGGTGGAATGTGCCTTCTACTCCATTGGGTTCCCTTCTCTGTGGTTCATTCGTGTGGTGACTTCTCCTAGTTATGTGGACTCTACACTTGTTCCAGTTTGAGTGAACCATCTTTCATGTACTTGTATTGTACCATAAATCAATTGTATCATGTATTATACTTCTAATGTACTCTCCTCACATGTATACAAGGAGACATTGTTGGTCAAGATGTAAAGATGTAATTATGTTGTAATTATTTGTTGAACTCTCTCATGTAATGGATAATGTAAAAGATGTTATTGTGTATGTTAGTTAATTGGATTATGAATAGTATCTATTGATCACATATTATGGTTATTTCATTTTGATTGTTCAATTAAATGTGATGGATTAAATGAAATTTCATATTTTTAAATGAATCTTGTTTAATGTGATGATAGTGATGATTTATTATTCTTATTAGTTGGTTAATGGGATTCTATTAGCATAGTCATGAACCTTACAGGACTTAGATTAGAATTCTAGCTATTCTTTCATTTGCAATATTGTGTATATTGCACTTTCAAAAAAAATTGTCTTGTTTTTAGGTGTTTTAGTGTGTTGTCCTCTAGGGTTTCATGGCAAGGCGTTACACATGGTATCAAAGCCCAAGTTCTAACACTAGGTACTCTGGGTATATACAAGAGCCCATTATGTGGTTTTAGTTGAATAGATTTTGAATTTTAAGCTTTCCCTTTGTTATCCTCACCTAACACCCTGAACTTGTCCTTGGTGGTGTCTGTGTAGGAAAATTCCTAGAGGTCAGGGTTGAGGTTGAGGATGTGGTAGAGGTCATGGTGGTGGTCGTGGGGCTAATCGCCAGGACACCCCTCCTCAAAGTTCCCATGAGTCTGATAGTGAGGAATAGCAAGGTTCCTAGAATAATTAGGGAGGCAATAGTCAAAATCCGGATTAGCTAGGGTTGGAGGACACACAATTGTGCCATTTACTTGAGGAGGTCCTTGCCTGCTTAGGTCCAAGATAGGAGGATGATCAGTTGGTGGTTAGGGAGAGAGAGAGGTCTCCCAGGACGAGAGAGATTATAGTTGAGCAGAAGGCTATATTAGTTGGACATATGAGGGATCTTTTGAGAGCACATCCTTCTACTTTTGATGGGACTGGTAGTGGTTTGGAGGTAGATACCTGGTTAATTGATCTGAACAGGTGTTTCGTCGTGCATATGTATGGTAGCAACACCAAGGCTAGGTGTGCTATCATGTACCTTAGGGTTTTGCTTCCATGTGATGTCATTTAGAGGAGCAGAAACTACATTTGGATATAGATTATGTATCATGGGAGATGTTTCTTAAGAGATTCATAGCTTGGTTCTTGTTTGATCATTGGCGACAGTGTCATGCGAATGAGTTCCATGAGCTGAGGCAAATGGTGATGTCAGTTGAGCAATATGAGTAGAGATTTTATGAACTTAAGGAGTATGCTGGCATAGGTGATGATGAGGGTATGTTAGTGCAGCATTTTATCAGGGGCTTGAATGCCCATATTAGTGGGGGTGTTCGTGTGTTTGAGCCAAAAACTATGGAGGTGGCTATGGAGAAGTCTCAGATAGTAGAGGAGAATTTGGCTATAGAACTTGATGGACATATAGGAGTATAGATTGGTAGTGCACCTCTGGTAGGTTTTAGTTCTCGGGGTGGCTAGACTTAGGAAACAGGTTCCTCTAGGAACCACCATGCACTCGCTAAGGGTGGTCATCAGCAACAGTAGTAGTAGTAGCACTCTCAATCAAAACATAAGAACTCTCAATCTCGACAGGGTGATAGATTTCAATCTAAGAAAAACCAAATTTGGCAGCAAGCTCATCGTTAGCGTCTTGATCAGCCAGCTCAGAGTTCGCAGTCTATGGCTAGCAGAGATAGTTTTCAGCAGTCCAGTGCACCTCCAGGTGGTAGAGGTTATGGAAAGGGTACAAGGTGTTTCTCTTGTGGCTAGTAGGGTCACATTACTAGACCATGTCCTTAGAAGAGAACATCAGGAGCTAGTCAAAGGTCGATAGCTTCAAAGCCGATAGCAGGGGATGTAGACATGTCACACAAGGTTTTTGTAGTGGTTGATAACTGCTAGGCCAAGCATCAAGGTACATTGGTCAAGACTATAGGTGTGTTACAGGGTAGTAGAGTCTCTATTCTCTTTGACTCAAGTGCTTCAGATTATTTTATTTCTCCTTCCGTAGTAGCACGATGTGGGTTGGTGGCAGTGAAGCAAGATGATAAGTGGTAGGTTGAATTGGCCTCTGGTGCTAAGGTAGTAGTTGAGTCTCTTGTTCATGGTTGTGGTTTGAGGATTGGTTCTCTTTGCACCACAATAGACCTTCATATTATTTCCCTTGGGTCATATCATATTGTATTAGGCATGGATTGGTTAGATGCTCATCAGGCAGTGATATATTGTCAATGTAAGTCAGTGCAGTGTGTAGATGATTCAGGTAGTGAGGTAGAGGTAGTTGGTGCTCAGAGGCCTATTTCCTTGTGCATGATCTCTACTATGCAATTGAAGAGGTGTATGCATCAGGGTTGTCATTTGTTTGCAGTGACAATTAATGATCTTGTAACGCCCTGCCATGTAAACCCCAAAGGACAACATTAAACTAACAGCAATGGCACAAATTTTTTTAAGGTAAACTAATATGAAGTGTACATTTACATATATCACTAGTAATGGAACCATAGATATATCAACTAACTAAGTCCCTTGGGGTTACATAACTGCATTACATTTCAAACATCTCTAACAACATCCCAATCCCATAATGAAGATAACAACTCATAAGGTTACAATTCAAACCATCATATAAAATAAGTACATAATGTACATATCACCATCTCAATTACATAACTGATAACATCCACTAGTGATTATATAAGATAATTCCAAAGTTTACATTTATTAATTTTTTAATATGAAGATACATCATTCAAGGATTACATTAATACAATAGTGCTTCCCAACATGCACGGGGGTAACATAGTAACATGGAATAATACAACTGAAATGAATGAGTACAAAGCATCAAGATCGGTTCCAACTTTGGTACATCTCTGAAGTCACTGCAAATGGTACAACTCTACTCGACTCGATCCTTGGTTGAGAACCCAATGGAGTGCATAGCACATTCCACCCAACCATGTGGGCCCTAAGGCCCACCCCCATGCTAGGAAATGACAAGAAGCACCCACAACATAAAACAGCCAAGTGAAAAATGGCTAACAAGACTCCACGACAAAAGTACAAAAATACAAGAACATTCACTTCCAGAGGTACAAGAACATCAAGAGGGGAACGACAAACATAAAAGGTTGTTAAAGGGTGGAGTGTCATCACATAAGCTCAACATGGGTTACCTAATGTAGATCTTCATAGGTTATCAGCCCCCTACTTGGTTAAACCCTGGCAACCTCAACCGATCCCCGACCCCCATTCTCACTCATGAGAGATCAACATACCTTTCAAGAGGACAAGGCAGTTGATCTTTTCCATTCCATGCCTTCCCACTCATCTCAAGCGTAAGCGAGCACTTGAGCCATGAATGAGGCTAACTTATCTAGATTAATGTGAGATACTACCCAAACCTCCTAATTAATTATTAAGTTATCACTGATTAAAGAAACTCTCAATGAGTTACCGTACACCACTTTGTGCGTTGGCCCCCATTGAAAGCCACTCCCCTACTAGCAACAAGAAACTCATAGTCACCAACTGGCTAAGCCAACTTGCTCAAACTAGCAAAGCCATACAAATATGCACATAAAATGAGGCATGCACCACCTCACACAAGATCTCCATAATAAAACAATTTCCACAGTGCAAGGATCAACCCACATAAGCACAATCCAAGTATAAAGACCAACCATCATCAAAATGACAAAATCATGAAACCACCCACTATCAGGTGAAACAACTTAAACTCATGCAAACACTTACGACTTGATATGGGTTACCCAATGTGAATCCTCCTAGGTTTTTGGCCCCCATCCTGGGTTACCTAGGGAGCATCACCGAATCCCCAACCCCCATACCAACTCATGTAAACAAAACCCATACTCTCCTCTAACCTCTGGAAGACTAACAAACTACTAACATAATGATTTCCCCATCAAAGTGGAAACCATAATAGATCTCATAATCAACATCAAACTCAAAATAACCCCAATTTCGATATTGCATCCCAAGGAGACATTACTTTCACAACTCATGTAACATAATTCATTCTAATATCAAAACCAACAAAACAACCTAAATTCCAAAAAATCACCCACATAATTCACCGCAAGGAACCAATCCATCATTGCAACCAAGGCAAACACTATTAAACCAACTCACAATAACCATGCATTTAGGAACGACTGCATAAATAAACATCACTTCCATGGGAATAATAACCAAGTTCACTCACACTCATCAATTGACACATTACTTGATATAACCATCAATACAACAGCACAATCAATCACATCAAAGAATGACTTAATCAATGACTTCACTTTATAAACCATTTTCACAATAACACGTAATTAACTATGATACCATCTATTCTAATTTAAAATTCAACTATTAGAGAATATGAGGGAATCAACACTTTAAAAGATTATCAACTTCTTCCAATTAACTTACAATTAACTTAATATCAACACAAACATCTCTATCGAGAAAATAAGAAACCCTAATATTAAAATTACAACAACAATGATGATATTTCACTAGCCAACTATAAGGTACATAAAAATAATTATTAATTGCTTTATTCGATCCATCTTGTTTGATTTTTATAAAACTACATGATATAAAATAAAAAATTAAATTAAATTAGCTCTAATGTGTCTCACCTTCCCTTAATAAAAGAGAACACAAAATAAAATAAAATCTTTCAATCTCAATAAACAACACCATATAAGCAAACAATCATAACTTTATAACCATGCAAACTACTCCTTTACATAATGCCTTATTTACAACAATAATTATATTTTAAAACAACACTTAAAACAATAATTTTCTATTTTATCTATAGACCATATCTAATTCAATCATATTAAGGAACCTCCCAAAAATATAACTAACTCACTAACCAATCTATCCACATAGACTATTTCCATTTTTTAAAGTCTTTCCACTTGTAAACGAACTCTTAATAAAAATTCCTCATTATATCTAACCTCAATAAAAACCTCTATTAATTAACCATGATAGAGAGATAAAAGCTATTGTATAGATCCAAAGGAGAGTCTATTTTAAGGTCGAATAAAATGATTCAATATAAATATCTTATGTTTTCTAAGATATAGGATAATGCCTAATCTAAGTTCTAAATACACCCAAACCTCTTACTATTGATATTAGAATGCCAATTTTCCCTTATTTATTTATTTATTTTAACAACAGTAATTGGTTTTGAGACCAAATATTCTAATTTCCAATTTTTTTTAAAATCTTCCAATATTACATCAAACATGTTAAATAAGTATAAAGGCATATATATAAACAAGTATAGATAAGTATATATTAAAATAATTTCAATCTGCCATTAATCAACATAGTAAATCAAAATTATTCTGAAACTTCCATCATTGTATAGTATAATATATATTTATATCTTAAAATCTGAATATTGTTTTCCAAATAATAGATGATATTATAACAACATATTCCAGCAGATACAGTGTAATTATATATCTAATTATATATATATACGTATAGATTTAAAAACATATCATAGGAATTACCAAATCTACATAGATCAAAATACCAAGTAATATCCTCATCTATTAATAACCTTCAATAATAAGCATAATATTGGTCCTTTGAATTGCCGGTATTGGCATGGTGTGATGGTTTATAGGTGGCATTGTTATTCTTGCCACCAAGGTTCAAACCCTGTTGGGGTGTTATTGTTGAATGGTTGTATCTGGTTCATAGCTCCAGTCAAAAGCGTTTACCCCTTGAATAAAAAAAAATATTGGTCCTTTGAATTGCACGTCTTAGCAAGGAAATAAAAGGTAAGTCTTTCAGCTGAAACCAAAAAGGCTTATCACTCTACTTTATCTAGGAAGATAAGTTGAGGCTTAACATGCAATGGTCATTGAAAGTCTCTATTTGATTTGACCATATCTAGGATTAGCAAATTCATTGTGTAAACTATATTTATGTAATACTCACATGTTTTTGTTTGGCTCATGTACATAAGATCTAAGTTCCAGAGAAGCATAGATGACACAAAATGAAACAATGCCAGAGCTCATGGAAAAGCAAGCAAAGAAAACTCGGTCAAACAATAAAGATGTCAAGGCTAGTGAAACAAACTATCATAAATTTTTTCCTCATCATGATAGAGCTTAGAAAGCTTCTATTAATGTATGCATGATTTGGGTGACTAATTGGTTTCACTCTAAGAGACCCAATGTAGTATTGTTGAAACAACCAAGACAATGGGACGTTTTATCATCTAGACAACAACAAAAGAGACCACCATAATTGGATAAATATGAAAACACAAGGTAGGTGTAAGGCCACGAATCACTGTTCACAAGCATCTATAGGTTTGAATGATAAGGAACCCTCATAACCATCGCCAACAATGTAGTTTTAAAACACTCTACATTGGATATAGCACAATAGAGTCACAACACATAGGGTCCAAGGAAAAAGCTGACCCTAGCAATGAAGGGCCATCCAAAACCAAGGTGCTACAAGCGACAAACTCGCAAGAGAAGAGGAGGGAAGTAAATAGCAAAAAAAAGAAATTTGAAATGTTTCGTTTTGAATAAATGCAAGGGTAAGGATCACTCTACATAGCAATGAATATACAAGGAAAAAGAGCCACTAGGTACAAAATCGAATAGCCAAACTTCAAATATACTCATCAATTACCACCAAGTAGAACCAATGGATTATGTTCATAAACTAATACATTCAAAATGACATTAAAGCACAAGTGGATTCCTTGATAAGGATGGGGAGATTTACAGGTAAAGAAAATATAGAAGCATGGCTATTGACTTACCTCAAGCTCGAGTATTAGTTGATTCAAGCGATTCCGCTTACCAAGAGTGTTGGCATTTGGATGGTCATGAAATTTGCACTCTTCTTTTATTTCTATTCTCACCCGATTCAGTGCCTCTTAGATTTCTCTGGTCAAGATTTCCCACAAAATGAACATCATAAAAATAAGAGAAGTGATTCAATCTTCCCTAGAAATTTTCTTGCAGAGAAATTTTTGTTTTCCGAAAACCAAAAAAATTCCCCCAAATCTTCCAAAAAGATCATTATATACAAAAAGGAGGCTACTTTCATTTCAAAATTCCAAAAATCAGCAAAAAAACTCAAAAATCTCACATAAGTAGCAAGTTTCATTTCAACAATTAGTTCAAAACCACACATGAGCATGAAAGAAGATCTTTCCATCTTTTATATCGCTTTTACTATTTATTTATTAAAACATTCCATTATAATTATATTTATTTAATTTTACTTTAATTTATATTTATCTTTATCTATTCTTAATTATTAAAACATTTAATTACCTTATTTAATTTAATTATCTCAATTTAAGCAAAGCAACACTTAAGCAATAATTTTCTGCACAAGCCAACCATTAATAATTCGTTTAATTTTGTTACCAAGAAAATGACAGAATTAAACCAATTTAATTCAAACAATCCACCAAAATTAAATCAAACATCCAGAAAGAGTAAATTATGGAGGGGCACTACAAATCTGGTGTTAGGGGAGAGCCAAGAGGTGTCTCTTGATAGTCATCATATCCTTAGACAGTATGTTGATGTCTTTCCTAGTGAGATTCTAGAGATGCCACCTAAGCGTGATATCGATTTTAAGATAGATCTTGTACTTGGAGCAGAGCCTATTTCCTGAGCTCCATATCAGATGACCACTCAGGAGCTTAAGGAGCTTTGGTTGCAGCTTGAGGAGTTGTTGGTGAAGGGGTTTATTCATCCTATTGTCTCTCCTTGGGGGTCACCAGTGATTTTCGTGAAGAAGGACGGGTCCCTTCGATTGTGCATTGATTACCAGCAACTGAATAAGGTGACGATGAGGAACAAGTATCCATTGTTGAGGATTGATGATCTATTTGATTAGATCAAAGGATCTAGGGTGTTTTCTAAGATTGATCTTAAGTCAAGATATCATCAATTGTGCATCTTCGAGGTAGACATCCATAAGACTGCATTTTGTACTCGTTACGGGCACTATGAGTTCACCGTGGTGTCGTTCGGGTTGACGAATGTGCCATCTATATTCATGAGTTTGATGAATGTTGTGTTCCGCACTTACCTTGACAAGTTTTTCCTCGTGTTCCTGGATGATATTTTAATCTATTCAAGGACCATGGAGGAGCATGAGGAGCATTTGGGTAGGTGCTACAATTTTTTAGGGAGAACCAGTTGTATGCAAATTTGGAAAAATGTGAGTTCTTCCAGATGCAAGTGAAATGTTTGGGTCACATTATTTCTAGTGAGGGAATTGTTGTGGATCCTTCAAAGATCCAAGCCATTATTGATTGGTTTGTGCACACTAATGTTGCAGAGGTTCACAGTTTCAGGGGTTTAGCAAGTTACTACCTATGGTTTGTACAAGGTTTTTTGAGGATAGCCCACCTCATCACTTCTCTTCAAAGGAAAGGGAAGTTTATTTAGTCAGAGCAGTGCTAGGTAGCTTTTCAGACTCTTAAGGAGAGATTGACCAGTGCACCTATCTTGGTCATTCCTGATCCTACTAGGGATTTTGTGGTCTGTACAGATGCATCCTTGGATGGTTTAGGAGCATTGTTGATACAAGATGGTCATGTGATTTCCTATGAGTCTTGCAAACTCAAGGATCACAAGTTGAATTATCTTACTCATGATCTGGAGTTAGTCGTTGTGGTTCATGCTTTGATGAGATGGAGGAACTTTATGTTGGGGCATCGATTTGAGTTACATAGTGATCACCATAGTTTGTAGTATATTTTCATGTGGGCTAATCTGAATGCGAGGTAAAGACAGTGGATGGAGTTCCTATGTGAGTATGATTTTGAGGTAAAATTTATCTAGGGAAAGGAGAATGTGGTGGTAGATGTACTTAGTTGGCAGAGACACAAGCTTTCGACAATGACTCTTGGAGTGGACTTGAGGAGTCAAATCCTTTCAGCACTTCCTTTGGATATTTGGTATCAAGAGGTGAGGTCTAAGGTGAAGTCAGATAGAGTTTTAGAGGGAAGATTTGCAAGATACTCCCCTGAGTCAAATGGCTTGTTGCGGCACTTGGGTCGCATTTATATTCCTTCCTTAGGAGATCTTCATACTTTGATCATGTCAAAGCCACATTAGGCACCCTATTTAGCTCATCTGAGTGTTAAGAAGATGCACACAGACCTTCATCAGCTGTACTTTTGGGCTAGAATGAAGAGGGATATTGCTGATTTTGTGTCAAGATTTTAGGAAATGTCAGAGAGTGAAGGAAGAACATCAGCATCCTGCAAGTCTTTTACAGCCCCATCTGGTCCTAGAGTGGAAATGGGACATCATATCATTGGATTTTATTGTTGGTTTTCTAGTGTCTTCCCATCGGCATGACACCATTATGATCACTGTGGACAGGTTGACGAAGGTGGAACACTTCTCTCCTATCTGATCCTCATACAATGCTTCATTAGTGGCCAGAGTTTTCATGGAGGACATTGTCAGATTGTACAAGATTCCTCATAGGATTATCTTAGATAGAGATCCAGTCTTCACTTCAGCTCTTTGGGCATCCTTGCAGCATGCATTGGGGACTCAGTTGAACTTTATTCAGCTTATCATCCAAAGACTAATGGGCAGAATGAGAGGGTTAATCAGATCCTCAAGGATATGCTTTGGATGTACGTTATGGATCAACAATCTCGTTGGCGGGACTACCTATATTTGGTGGAGTTTGCATACAATAATAGTTATCATAGCTCTATTAGCATGCCTCCTTTTCAAGCGTTGTATGGTTTTCCTTGTTGGACTCCGTTAAGTTGGGATCGTCTTGAGGACAAAGTACTTCTTGGTCCACAGATGCTTCAAAAGATGGAGCAGTAGGTGTTTTGCATTAGGAAGGATTTGGTGGCATTCCAAGATAGACAGAAGAAATATGTTGATGCTTATATGGTTGACCTCCAATTCTCAGTTGGAGACCAGGTATTCCTATGGGTGCATTTGTGAAAGATTCCAATCTGTTATAGAAAATGCTCTAAGCTTGCACTGTGCTTTGTTGGCCCTTTTGAGGTGTTGGAGAGGATTGGTCATGTTGCATACCATCTTGCTTTGCCCCCCATTCTATCATGCATTCATTATGTGTTTCACGTTTCAGTTCTCAAGCCCTATTATCTAGACATATCTCATGTTCTTGATTAGAATGCCTTACGGGTAGAAGACAAGCAACTATCTTTGGAGCCCATGGGTGTCATACAGCATAGGAGTCTCACCCTCAAGGGTCAAGACATTGAACAAGTAAGGGTTCAGTGGGATCCTAAAGACAATTTTTCTGCTACATGGGAGGATGCATCTAGGATGAGAGAGTTGTACTCATATTTGTTTGCAGGCTTCCAAGGGTAAGCCTGATCCTAGGGGGAGGATGTAGTGCCCCTTAGTTCACTTTCTATTATTGATAGTTCACTTGTTTGTATTTAGACATTATGATACATTGCTCGATGATGGATCCATTGCTATGATGATAATTAATGCTACTTTTTATCACTGATGTTTATGTTTAGGACATGACTAGTTTATGGTTCAATTGATTGTGTGGGTTATTATTGCTATGAGTATTTATGATTATTTGATGTATGTTCTTATCATGATTTTAGTATTTGATTATTATGTGTTGATGTATTTTGGTGAAGGGGAACAGTGTCGTATCACTCACTTGTGAGTGCCCTGCGACGTTGCAACTTTCCCTTCACAGTGTGTTTAACTGGTTGATTATGTATGTGCTCGACTATGTGGTTTGTTGCAGGTTGTAGGTACCAAGCATCGACTCCACTTGAATTGTCAGGTTTGAGTGTGCCTTAAACCCAATGGAGATTGTTGAAATGGAGATAGCATCGGGTCCCCTATGTTGAGTCATCATCCTTGACAAGGATGAGTATCCATCTGTCATACCCTATCTATGTGGTCAATTTGAGTTGGTTTGTTGGTGTTGTTGTGGTTTTTCCTTCCATTCACTGTGAGGTTAGGTACTGCTTGGTATTATGTTCATTTGAGTTAATTGTTTGATTAGTTCCTAATTGATCATTATATTAAAATAAGAGATTATTGTGGATAAAAAGGTATTTGATCATTTAAATAAATGTTTTAATACATTTGTGGCTTTGATAAATAAAATATTTAAATAAATTAAGATTTATGATTTAATAAAGAAATATTAAAATAAATATACTAATTTTGGCTTTTTGCAAACAAAATTAAAATGGAAGGTTAGATTAATAAATTAAATATTTTAAAATGGATCCATTGGGTGTAAATAAATGAAATTTGTTTATAAATAAACACTTTTAGTGGAGTGGTGGAATATAGTTGAGAGAAAAGAAAAGAAAATATTTAAATTTAAAAGGCATGCAACAATGAAGAGTGGGGGAAAAAGTGGAAAATAAATTGGTTATCTTGCAAAAATAAAGGGGGCTTTTGCATTCTTTTTGGAAACTAAATTTTTTATCTCCCGTGAATGTTCTAGTTCTTGGAAGAAGCTTTGAGTTTCTTGTTCTTGGAGGCTTGAGGTTTTCTTTGTTTCTTGGATTTTTCCATTGGATTTGGACTTCTGTAGAATTTGTTGAGGAGTTCAAAGCCGAGAGGTGGATTTAGGAGAGCTCAACATCAAGATCCCATCTCTTTCAAACAAGTGAAATCAGGGTCCATTACTTCTCTGATTTTATCTTTGTTATTGAAAAGAAAGCTTGCATGGTAAATAAAACAATATTTATTCATTAATTTATTTCCAGTTGATATAATTAGCAATTGCTTTGTTGATGATTGTAAGCCCCAACTGCAAATTGATTGGCAGTTTGTGTAGTCTTTTAGCCTAAAACCTCTCTTTCTTTTGGATACCTTAATTAATTCTTTTGCCCTATTTAAGCTCATTTTCCTCTCCCTTTTTGTGCCACTTGATGGCATGGTTTTTTATTCCACAGTCACAAAATGGTTTGTGTGTCATCAAATTGTTTTACTCTCCAAATATATGTTCTTGAATTGCATTTGTCTCCTTTAGTGGTACACTGTAGTTATCACTCCTTGGTAATAGATTCTAGTTTTTTGCATTAGTTTCGATGTAAATGGGTTGTAAACAGAGTTCAAATCTTTTGTTTTAATCATCATGGCAATCTATTTTTATACATTGTGTTCGTTCGGAGCTCGGATATTAAGACCCTTCATTGCTTATGTATTCTATTAGTATGTTGCTTGCAAGTCATTCAAATTTCTTGTCATACACATATGTAAATCGTCGATTATGTTTTATGGTGTGGCCCTAGATAAATCTGAGTGCAACTTATTCATCTTTGATTTGATTGTTAACCTCTACCATACCTTCTACCTTTGTTGACTTGCCACTCCTTATATTTTCCTTTAGTTCTTGTGAAGCTCTCAAACATATTTATTCCACCTTATTTACTCATGCCTTCTCTTAATATGGCCTTGGCATTATTATTACAAAATTCTGCTTGTTACAATTTCATCTCTTGAGTCATAAACTCGGCTTTTGATGTATCAATTTTTGTGTCGGTTGTCTTGTTCATAACTTGTCTATTGATGCAAATGATTGTTTACCACCATCCATTTCATAAATTAATCTCATACAGTATGTCTCTATATTCTCTTAACTTTTGTCTGGCATTTTGAATCAGCAGTACAAGCTTAGATATATGAAATATGTGATGTTGTTCTATGTAGTCGACCTCTAGTAGTAAGATTTCATTTTATCTTAGATCACTAGAACTAATGTATGGTTAATTGTTGAAAACAGAGAAAGGATATTTGATTAACTTCTGAACGAAATATATATATTCTTTTGATATTCGATTTCTTTTAAGCAATGTACCTGAGTATATATATATATATATTATGTGGGAAGTTGAATTCATTGGTTCACTCCATTGAAATCCTTCAAACTCATTATTGGTGTGGTGTTTGTTATAAATCGATGTGTGTATTTATGTTTAGATATTTGGTAATGTAAGGAACTCGTTGTTAATGAAAATTGGTGCCTTCAGCTATAAATATAATTATATGTGTGTGTGTGTTTAACTATATATACTACTATATTATAATTGTAGATTATCATCAGCATGTTAGATATAATATATACATATATATAAGTATATGTATATATACATAAATATATACAAATGGATACATATATGTTTATACATATGTGTGTGTGTGTGTGTAAACAAGTGTTTTTCTATTCTAAATGTGCAAAACTAAGCTAGAAATGCAAAATGAAGAAACACAAGACCACCTCAATGATTAGCCTAAGTAAAAACATAAACAAAAGAAAAGTGAGATAGGAGTGATTATACCTTCCTTGTTGGTGCTAATCTCCTTGCTTGGCCCTTGATGTAGTTGGAAATATGTGCTCCTTCGATGGCAAGTTATGATGCAAATGGATTCAAAATGATGCATGAAAGATGTGGGATGCAATGAGTAAAGTGGGTGCAATGAAGATGAAAGCTAGTGCAAATGCAAAAGGATATGATGGCTTAAAAATTGGCTTGACAATTCGAGAGCATAAGGGTGCTAGAATGCCTAAGTTGTGTGAATGAATGAAAAGGGGGGTGTTTATAGAGAAAATTGAATTCTCTAGGTCAAGATTGAGCCACCATGGCGAAGATGAAGGGCTATGGTCAGTTGAGGACTCACAAGCTCTCACATCTTGACATGTGGAGGATGACATGTCCAATGGACGTGGTGAGATGGAAAGAGGTACAAGTGAGGTGGAAGAAAGACAAATGATGTGGAAGAAAAACAAGTAAGTTTTGAAAGTACTTTGGAAGATGAGAATATTTCCTCAAAAAGGAACTTCTTGTTCCCAAGTGAGAATGAAAGTGACATTTGAGGAATTTTAGTATTCCTCAAAAATCACCATGGGGAAGAGGAAAGTAGTTGGAGAAATAAATGTGAATTAAAAATTCACATAATTGGAAGAATCTTGTGGATAAGACAAGGTTCCCAAAAAGGTAGGATTTTGACATATGTGAATGATGTGATAAGTCAAAGATTCTAGAAGACTTTGGCACATGTGAGTGATGTGACAAGTCAAAGGTTCTAGAACTTGCATGAGAATAAGGAGAGTTTTGGAAGGATAAATATGAATTAAAAATTTGCATGAGGAAGAGAGAAATCTTGGATGAATAAATGTGAATTAAAAATGTGGAAAATGTGAAGGTTGACCAAAACAGGTATGCTAAATGTAGCAAGGGGATTAGATTAAGGTTGTGCAAATACATAATTAAGAAAAATAATGAAGGATTAGAAGCAAGTGGGAGATTATGGAGGATGTGACATTAATTAAGGTGTGCACATCCTAATCATGGATTAATTAAATTAATCCATATTAGAAGAGGGTTATGGAGGATGTGACAAGGAGAGAGAAAAAGAAAGAATTTAAAATTGATTTTATTCAAAAAGGTCAAATAAATAAATTAAATAAATTGATATGTTTATTTAATTTAGGGAGAAAAAGGTGTAAGTATTAAATACTTTAAGGACTTTAGGCAAAAGGTGCAATATTAATTAAATAAATCATTTAATTAATATTGACGAAATGGACGAATAAGTAGATGAGTTTGACCATGTGGGAGTGGTCAAATTTGGATGTTTACAATATATATATGTATATGTATAGGTATATTTGTAAGTTAATTATAATGGTGTTAGTATTTAAGCATACTCTTACTTTGAATTAAGAGATTTGAGGGTAAATAACCAAAATAAGGTTATGGAAGGAAAGATTAATTAATTACATTCATATAATAATGAGATTTGTTAAATGTGAAATTAGACTATTTTCTTGGAAATCTTATATATATTAAGTGTGTGTTTTTGTAAAACGTGTGTTATGCAAGTTGTAAACCCACCGTGGATTCTATGATTACAATACTAAGATTGGCTTCTTGCAAGATGTGTTGCTTGGGTTTTGGATATTGGAGTAAATTTTGGTCATTGTTCTATTGGGAGTCTTCCAGAGTCTCGAGAATTTATTTTCTTGGCCAAATCTATGCTTGAGCCTTGAATTGGTTGATGTGATACTTGGGATGTATTATTGGGGGGGGTTTTCCATTCATTGTTTACTTGCTTTTATGGTGTATTTTGTGTCTTGGATGGTTCATACCTCACCTTATGCGTACATTCTTGTGGTTTAGATGATATGTGCAAGTTGGCTTGTGCTATTGGATGTGTTGTGTTTTCTGGTCATTGGTAGGGGGAGTGGCTCTCAAAGGGGGTCAGTACACAAAGTGGCATCTAGGAAAACCCATGTGGGAGTTTCTTAACTAAGTGATAACCTAATAATAAACTAGGGAGATTGGTGGAATTTCACTATAATTTAGATAAATGGATGTCGCACCCATGCCTGCAGTGCTCATTAGGCTAAGGATGGGTTGAGAAGGCCTGGTTGGAAAGATCAACTTCCTTGTCCTCACGAAAGGAAAGTTGGTCCTACATGTTTCACCCTATGGGGTCAACTTCTAATGTGAGACTGTCCGGACAACCATAGATGGGGGTCGGCATCTAGTGAGAGACTGTTAGGACAACCCATGTCAGGACCATGAGATGACACTCTCCCTTGCTGCAACCTAACATTCCCTTGGCTTGTATTTTCCTTTCATGTTTGTGTACCTCTAGAAGCAGTGTCATTGTTATGTAATGTTATGTTGTTCTTTGCATATCAGACTCCTATATAGTCTTGTTATGTCAGTTGGTTGTCACCTTGTTGTCATTGTGGTGGTGGGACCTTATTGCTATCTCCTAGCACAGGGGGTGGACCTTAGGGTTCCACATGGTCAGATGGAATGTGCCTTGTACTCCATTGGGTTCCCTTCTCTGTGGTTTGTTCGTGTGGTGACTTCTCCTAGTTATGTGGACTTTGCACTTGTTCCAATTCGAGTGAACCATCTTCCCTGTACTTGTATTGTACCATAAATCGATTATATCATGTATTATACTTTTGATGTACTCTCCTCATGTATACGAGGAGACATTGTTGTTCAAGATGTAAATATGTAATAGTTTAATTATTTGTTGAACTCTCTCATGTAATGGATAATGTAAAAGATGTTATTGTGTATGTTAGTTAGTAGGATTGATTCTGAATAGTATCTATCAATCACATGTTATGGTTATTTCATTTTGATTGTTCAATTAAATGTGATGGATTAAATGGAATTTCATATTATTAAATGAATCTTGTTTAATGTGATGATAGCGATGATTTAATATTCTTATTAGTTGGTTAATGGGATTCTATTAGTGTAGTCACGGACCTTAGAGGACTTAGATTAGAATTATAGCTATTGTTTCATTTGCAATCTTGTGTATATTGAACTTTCAAAACAAAACAAAAAAGTCCCATTTTTAGGTGTTTTAGAGTGTTGTCTTCTAGGGTTTCGTGGCAGGGCATTACAAAGCTAATTATAGTTCTAAGTGATCATAGTTCAATACTATAGATATTGCCATAATACTATTATCAGCAGTAGTATACTTTGTTAATATTTCTTTTGAAATAGCATTATATCCCACATCCCTATATTTTATCTATAACAGTATTCACCTAGCACAACCATTATGGATCATACCATGATATAGATGTGGTGATTGCCTCATAATAAAATTTAGCCAAAAGGACACTATTAGTGTGTTTCCTATAGCCATCATAATTATAATTTGGCTAGCACAAGTATTTCATTGCTCCATTTATGTGAAATACAAGGGTATTATTAACATTAGCTAGGTTTATTTGATTATCAAGTAAGGACATATCCCCTTAACTCTCACACCAGTGGTTGAATAAACATGAATGGTTATTTTGGTATTTGGTGGTCATTATTACTTGATTAATTTATATGATCTAAAACAAGAACATGACCATCTAGCACAACCCATTGTCGCATAATCATGTAACTGATAATAGTGATCATGAGTGATGAAACTCTTACTATTTCCATCTAACTAACTTGATAATATCAACCTTTAGTTGCAACTATATTAAATCACTAATTTACCTTATCATTAAAATAATTATCATGAATTTTAATGACCCCAACGCTAATATTAATAATTCCTATTAATAAAGAGATTAGAATTAATGTAGTTATTTAAGGTAACATGAAGAGTATTAACCACCACAAATAGCTTAATTTCTTAAAGTGTAACTAATATTATAATTAATACGGTAAATACCATAACACAGGAAATAATAATGCTTTCATTATTGATGACCTTCCCACCTCCTTCCTTAATTAAATATTTCCAATAAGGTTGTATCATTTGCACACTATCCAGAGGTAAATAATACTATTATTGTTTAACTACTCTCCAATCCTTACAATATAATTAGTGTTGTTATACTACCCTAGTTATAAGAGAAAAGGTATTATTATCTATTAGCATCTCTTATATCATCGTTATTTTTTTGACACTTCAACATATACACATATACCTCATATGTCCATATAAAATATTAATACTAAAACCAATTAATATTATTCATATAAACATATATAATGTCATTCATAACACTAACATTAATATCATTATTCTTACCAATATTATTACCCTTAAATAGTATTCTTTCTTTTCTTTATTCTCCATTTTATTTGTTTTAGTAATTTCTTATAAACATGTATCGTGCTATGGTGACGCAATAATGACAAGAGTGATTTGAACAACATTGATATGACTATCATTTACACAATTAGTCATATTAATATTTAATTTTCAATTTACATTAATTGCATCATTATTACATTTAGTCCAAATAATCATAATACTATTAATGATACTAATAGAACTAGCATTTAATTTACCCAAGTTAATATTATTGTTTCTTAGTTAAATAGCGATCCTAAATACAAATGAGGTTCTATATCCCTCAATGATTAACTTATCCCTCTGCTTAAAATTATTATTCATTTCCCGATACTAAATTTAACAATGTATAAAACTGGAGAGGGATGATACTTGACCCACCACTGGAAAGTACAAGCGAAGGAGATGAGTGATAGAATTAGCAGGCAATGGAAAGATTTGAAAAGAAAATGCATAAAACAATCAATTCAAATTTGTGTACGCAAGTCTTCGACGCATTAAAGATCGGGATGATCTGGTGTGTGGTGCTAGTTAATGACCAACCTGATGCGTCAAATGAGAGGGAAATGGCTACGCATCCCACAAAATGGGTCTGATTAAATTAATACTATTAAATTGTCAAATCAGGCCCGTTTTGTGGGCTGAATAGACATTGTCGTCTGTCTATTTCATTACGGAGCATTCTACATGTTTGACTGGAGATCAGTTCATGCACGTGCTGCTGAAGGAATGTTTGCACGACTAATAGTGTTTCATTGATGTTAATAGAAAGGTCCCCATTTTTTGGTTCTAGTTATTGTTCAGTTTTCTTAGTAAATAGAAATATAATGTCTTGATTATAACATTATGGTTATCATTTAGTAACCTATTCACATGTGGTTTCTTCTTTTATCATGGTTCTTCATGCACATTCAACCATGTCTTGCTCATTGCTTAGTTCACTACAGTATAGTATTTTATCCTATCATTTTATTGTTTATTCTTGATGAAGGGAATCTAGTGAATCAATAGACTTTAAGGTGGAATAATATATAATCAAATATTTGTGCACCCAAAAAACTCCCACGCAGATTTCATGAAATAATCTTGAACCCCAAATTGCAATATTGTCTTAGAAACAACTTATTGGACGTCAGATTTCGAAGTGATTTTTAATTTATCCAAAAGCATTGCAATTTCTAAACCAATTTGTAAATGGACATCAAACATAATTTCAACATAGTTTACTGTGCATTCCATCGCCACATATTCCAAATAAATTTTTGAAACAATGAAAATCATATTCGAAAGTGAGTAAATCTTGGCTTAGAGACTCATGCAAACTCCAAAGAAATATGTGAACAAATACAAGGTATGCAAAACTGAATTAAAGCATGAGGTCTAGAATTAAATAAAATGTTGTGTACATAAATTTATTTTCTTATTAGTATAGAATTTCCCCTAAACACCATTGGTTTATACATGGAACTGAATTTATCAAACAAGGGTGATTACTTCAAAACTTGTAAGATTTTAGAATATTTTTTCTAAAAACAATGAGCAACAAGGTTCTTTACAAAGGATTCAGTAGATAGAATACTGATAACCAAATTCAACATTAAATTGTACTTCTTATTTTATTTTATTTTATTTATTTTTTTACATGATAAAACATAAATAAATAGAATCTTTCTCTCCACCCTACCGTAATGGTGTCATGGAGCCTCGTGGGCTCTAGCCATACCCCCGAGCAAGGATTTATTTCAATCCCCAAGGTGATGAATGGCGTCTTCTCAACTTTTACAAGGGATGAAAATAACACAAAATTCATATTACATACATATAGACTCTCCACTCACCTTATTCAACCAGGATTCACACAAATGTATCAACCCCCTACAATGAATAAACAAGGGATTATGGGAATAGCGAAACTTATCTCTTTGTTGGAGGTGTTGAACTTTATCTCTTTTATCCTTCTCTCCTCTCCAACCAAGCCATCTTGATTACTCCTTCAACAAGAATCCTCCTTCCCTCTTCGTACTCTTCTTACCATCTTCACTAAGGTTCTCCGAGAGGAGAAGTGGATAACACCCCACTCATTCCTCCTCTCCTAAATATATAGGAGTTTCAAGTTCAAACCCTCTCCTTTTCTCCAAAACCAATCAACCCTATTATGAGGACTTTTCAAAGGTCAAATCATGTCCTTGGGGCCCTATTACATGCTCACTTGACCCCTACCACTATGGTATAGACCCTAGGAGGTTTATTTTTGTATGCCAACCAAGGAAATTGACCAACAACCCTCTTTAAAGACCCACTTAAGGATTCATCTGAGTTTTACATCAAGATAAGAGTTCTTAACCCCTAGCCCCACTTGCACTTGCAAAACACATAATCAATTAACAGTTTAACATCAACCCTTACCTCCTTAACTTACCAACACATTAACTCTACTTGTTCTAGGCCCCCAAATGGGGTCAAATTTGCATCCTTAAGAAGAAGTCTTTTGATTTGCTCTCGATGGTCTTCTCTTCTCATGCTAGCACTGTTAACTTCCTGCACATTACCAACACGATCATAAGTAACTATTGTTATAATCACATTAATCTGTTAGCTAAATATTATAAACCTTAACCATATAATAATCCAATTAAAATTCAATTTGTATTATATAGTATACAAGTGTCTTCCACCTTCATGGTAGTGACAATAATACATAATTTCAAAATGAAATGCAAGAATATTGCCAAAATATCACCTTATTTATCATCCATAATATATCTAATTATCAATTTAAGAAAAGCATATAACAAGTTAGGTTTGGCATTAATCACATGTGAAACAGGGTCTTACATTATTTTTGTTATTTTTTGGTTCGAAAAGTTGGAACAGAGAATGGTCGCTCTCAAGCAAGCGCCTATGTATGACAATGGTTATTTTTTTGAAAATGATAGACAACAACAATCCTGTCGAGGGTTACAGTCCTATCCTCATCAGCAACAGTCTAGGCATATACCGTATGCAACCAAGAATGCAACTGCCACCCGTCGTTGGGGCTCGTTCCCACACAAAAAATTTAATAGGGATAAGCAAGCTATTTTTGATATCTATGAACAGGACGACTTTCAAGATCCCCCATTTAGATGGGTACAGACAGATTCAAGATTTTTAGACGGTACCACACCTTTTCAGAAACCACTAGTTTTAATAGATTGGCCACAAACAACTAAGAACCTTTCAAAGCAAATAGGGGGAATGATAAAGGTGTTGGAAGTGGTTTTGCTCATTAACCTAACCCAAAGGGTTTTGAAGGAAACATTAATACTGCTTCAAATGAAAACAACGCTCCCATCAATCCAAACAATAAGTGCAATGTTCATCAGTATTTCCAAGAAAGAGTTTCCCTTGAAGCACAATATCACAATGCTCATTATGATCATTAGTCTCACTAGACAAGGGATCCTCCCAAACCTCAGTACCATAATGTTCGTTAGAATTAGCATCAAAGGAGACACTCAAGAACTTCATCAAAGAAAAGAGGAAGAAGCAAGGGGAAGCAACATAAAAAAGTGGGAAACTATCAATGGAGGAGGAAGAAAACGAAAAAAAGGTTTTTCTAACACCCATCAAGTTGCATGCTCTCCAAGCCAAAAACATACATGCAATGAGCAATTCTCAAGGAAGCGGGAATAGAAAGGGATCCTAAATATCACTTTTCTCAAAGGAATCTCTTAAATCATAAGTCCATGATCTATGTGAAAAATCCCTGATAGGTAAGTTTTGGAAAATCTGCCTTGATATTGAAATTTTAAGAGATTTGATTTTTGATGAATGGGTTGGAGTTAAAAAAGTCTTTTACCTTAGAGATCACGGGTTGGGACATTTTGTTATTTTTTCCTCTAAACCCCATAAAGATGCTATATACAAGGAAAAATCTTGGGTTTTTGAGGGGTTTGGCCTTTAGTTACAACCATGGTCTCCTAATTTTAATCTGGAGGCCTCTGTGATAAAATTTGTTCCCTTTTGGTTATAGTTAAAGTCCCTTCCTCTTAAATATAGGGAGATTGAAATAGTTGAAGCTATGGCCAATCACATGGGAATTTTTTTAAATCATGATTATATCTCATTCAAAAATCTAGTGAAGCTAGTCAAGGTTTGTGTTATGTTGGATGTAACCAAATAGTTTCCCAAAGAAATTCACATTGCAACTAAATATGGATTGTGGGTGCAAAGTATTTTAATTGAAACTCCAGAAAAGGTGTGTTTTAAATGTCATAGTCTAGGTCATTGTAGTACTTTCTACCAAGAAGAACTGGTAAGTGAGGAACAACCTCCAACTCTTAAGACTCAAAATTTGTTGCTTCAAAATCCAACACTTAGAATTTGTATCCTACAGATGAAACCATGGCTAACTCCCACAGAGTGAACAAGGAGAAGGAGAAGAGTCCTTTACCACACATAGCTGATACAAATGATTCTCTTATTACATCCCCTCCCAATAATGATGGCCAATCCACGTCAATAGGTGGAAAAATGTATCTAAGGAAATAAATTTGGTAGTACATAGAAGGTTTGAGCAATCTTCTTTCTCTTTTCCTAGACTAGGAATGAAAATCCAATATCTTTTAGATAAGAGTATGGTGTATTTAATCAATCTATATACCCTATCTCTACCTACTTTATTGGTGCAAAAATTGGAAGAAATTGTTAAAAATTTGAAGTTTCATGGAGTTTTTGTTCATTCTCTCATAACCCTTCAACTAAAGCTACAACTTGCTATGTAGAAAAAGAGTATAGAAATTTGAATCAACACAAAATAGGAACAACAAATATGCTAATGCCAAGTATTGAGAACTAAGATAAATTAGTTCCTGCAAGTGTTAAGCCTTTAGGAGTATTGGTTGAGAAAATTCTTGTTTCAATAGGCTCTGATTTGTTTGATGAAATAGCAGAGTAAATAGAAAATGAGGTGGATATGCTTGATTGCCCAAATGCAACTTCAACCTTGCAACTTTCTAGTGGCCCAACAATGCAGAAAATTGACAAGTTGGAGCAAATTTCAAAGGAGTTAGATCACATGGTGGATGAGTTTGATTACTCTCAGACTCTTTTGTTGCCACAAACTTTGTCTATTCAAGCTACAGTAAAAAAATCTCCCAGGAAAAGGGGTAGAATATCTAATATGACTAAGCTGAAGGAGGAGATAGGGGCAGGGGTGCAAACAACTTTAGATAGGAATATCACAGTTTCTACAAGTAGGCATCCGAGGAGAGCATGCTACTCTCCTCGAGCTCAATGAAGTTGATTTCCTACAACATTAGGGGTATAAATTCCTTTGACAAGCAAGCTCAAATCAAGCACCAACTAGATGCTTGTGGAGTTGATATAATTTTGTTACAGGTAACTAAAACTTAAGAGGTTGTGTATGAAGCATCAATTTAGAAGAAGTTAAAGTGGAAATCAACTCACTCTCCAGCACAAGGGGCTTCTAGAAGGTTATTAACCACATGGAATCCTAAATCCGTTTCTATAGATTCAATCAGAAATGAGCATAATTGACAACTAATGAGGGTCACAAATTTTGATCTAAAGTTTTGGTTGTTAAAAGTTTATGAACCAACTTCTGCTATTGATAAAAAAGGTTATGGGATGCTCTCACATAAGTTCAGGATGGTTTTTTGGAGGAAAATTTGGTTTTAGTTGGTGATTTCAACATAATAATATCATTACAAGAAAAAAGGAGGTATCTTCCCACCTCTAAAAATAATGGAAGACTTTAGCTCTTTCATTTTGAGTAATGCCTTAAAAGACATTGTGCCTGTAAAAGGTAAGTACACTTGGAAAAATTGAAGGAAAGATTTCTTGTAGATAACAAAGAGATTTGATAGATTTTTATCATCCCCGAATTGGTTTCTAGGGGAATATATGTTAGCTTCAGAAATCATGCCTTTCTTAGGATTTGACAATTATGCCATATTACTAAACATATCAATTGTAGTTTCCTATTCTAAATGTAAACCTTATTTTAAGTTTGAGAAGATATGATTTTGTCACCCAAATTTCTTGCCTCTTCTTTGTCAGTGGCAGGTTAGTGCACCATTTGAAAGAGGTTCAAAAATGTATTAGCTATGCAAAAAAATATGTATGTTAAGTAGCAGATTAAAACTTGGAATGTCTAGGTTTTCAAGAATATTTTTTCTCAAAAGGAGAAAGTCTTGTAGAACTAGCTGCAATTCATGAACATATAATTGATAAAGGCATGGATTTATTAACTTTTGAGAAATAGAAAAAGCTACAACTGGAATGGGAAGAGCTAAGTAAAATGGAAGAAATTTACTAGAGGCAGAAGTCTAGGGAGTTGTGGTTAAAGGAGGGTGATCGTAAAACTAAATTTTTCCATGCTTCAACTCATTTTAAAAGGGTTGCTAACTCTGTTTTTGAATTCAAGAGGTTGTGACAGGAAAAGTGATCACAAAGGAAGAAGAGATTCAAAAGGAAGGAGTGAAATTTTTCTCTAATCTTCAATCTACCCCACACAATAAGTTAGTTCAAGCTAATTAGGATGAGCAAGAATTACTTGATGCAATCCTAAAGCTCATTCTTGGAAAAGATAACAAATGCTTAATGAAGCCTTTCTCTCTAGAGGAGTTGAAAACTATAGTCTTCTCTTTGTCACTAGATAAGGCTCTAGGGCTTGATGGCTTTTCAGCTATCTTCTTCCAAAAATGTTGGGAGTTCTTGGGGTTTGACTTGCTCTTGGCACTAGAGGAGTCAAGGAGGACTGACACAATGTTAAATCATTTTAATGTAACAAAGATAGAAATTATACCAAAAGTAAAGGAACAAAAATCTTTTGCAAAATTTAGGCCAGTTTCACTTTGTAACACAATCTACAAGATCTTTACAAAGGCTATTTATCTCAGATTACAACCCTTTATTCCTAAAATCATATCACAAGAGCAAGGAGGGTTTGTACTAGGTAGGTAAATAATAAAAGGATCATTGGTTGCAAATGAGACTCTACATTTCATCAATTCTAATAGCCTTCCCTCTTTCATTATCAAATTGGACATGATGAAAGTATATGATAGAGTGGATTGAAACTTCCAAATCAAAGTACTAGCTAAGTTTGGTTTTATTAATAGATGGTGCAAATGGATTCCTTCTTGTTTATCTAAGATGAAATTCTCAGTTATAATAAATGGGTCACCTATAGGTTTTCGGTTTCACACAGGGAATTAGGCAAGGATTTCTCTATCTCCTTTTTTCTCATTATTATGGCTGAAGATTTGACTAGATAAATACTTAAAAGGCATAATCAGGGTTTGTGGCAAGGCATCCACATTCCTCGTACAGGCATTTCAATTATGCACTCTTTTTTATGATGACACTCTCTTGTTTGACAAGTCTTCTATTTTAGAAGCTAGTCAAATTAAAGAAGTATTAGACAAGTATGCTTAGCTTCAAGGAAAAAAATCAATGCAAATAAGTCCAAGATCTATGTTTTTAATACAAAAGAAGCCATGAAAAGAAAATTTGTTGAGTTATCAGGCTTTCAACTAGTAGACCCGCCTTGCACATACTTGGGTATTCCTTTTTTTACGGGTGTAAATAAGATCTCGTATTGGGTCAAAGTTATAGAAAGGATCAAATCAAGGATTTTGGTGTGGAAAGCTAGGTGGCTATCTCTTTCAAGTCATATTATGTTAATAAAATTTGTTTTAGCAGCAATACCAAATTATTTTTTGGCAGTCCTAAAAACACCCAAATTAGTTATATTATAGATTGAAAATATCATCATAATTTTTTTGTGGAAAGGGAATATGAATGATCAGAAAAAGGTTCCATTAATATCTTTGGACAACATGTACTCAAAAACTTAAAAGTGGTGTAGATATTCATAATCTTTCCACTAGGAATATGGCTTTTGGGGAAAAGTTGGTTTGGAAAATGTATTATAAGTCAAATTCTAAATGGTGTAAAATAATGTAGGCCAAGTATTTAGATTGTGAAAACCCAGCAAGAATGTTCATGATATCAAATCCACCTAATGGTTCAACTATGTGGATTTTTTTAATTTCATGTAGGAAAGTCACTATTCCCTACATTGCCTGGGAAGTACATAAGGGAGAGGAAGTACAATTCTAAAAAGATTTGTGGAATGGAAATCCACATTACAAGTTGTTCAAGAGTTGCAACCAGTAATGTCGTTCTTATCAAAAAATTGGGGAAGTAAGTTAAGTGATTATGTTTTGTCAACAGATGATGTGACTAATAAAGTGATTTGGAAAGATTTTTCAAATCCTTTAATCTCTGCTAAGCAACAAAATTTATTATAAAACATATTAAAGGCAAGAGTTGTATACAATTCTGATAAACCAGATAGGATTATTTGGGCTCCTTCAAAAGATGGTTACTACTCAGTTTTAATTGCTATTGGGATTCAACTATGCAGTTTTATGAGTCAAACTCATTGACCCATAGCAATATCATAATTTGACATCCTGTAGAAAATACCTCCTACTTAATAGATATTAGTTTGTCCATTATTCACAATATTCTAGGATCTTACAATGTGTTGTCTATTTCTTCTTGTGTTAGTTGGTGTTCTACAACATGTAAGGTATAATTGTCAAATGATGGTATAGTTTGAGATTGTGATGTTGTTTGATCATTAGATGTTTACCCAAAGTGCATATCACTAGTGGGGTTGAAGGTATGGTCAGATGTGGAATCCATATCTTTTCTCTTTCTTTGGGATCTTGTTACAACCATAAAAGATTTGTTTGGTTTTTTACTTTTAGATTTTTTTGATGTTTTTGGAAATTTTTAGATTTTTCGATGTTTTTGGAATTTTGGATTTTAAAATGTTTTTGGATTTTTGAAGTTTTTGGATAATGCAATATGGGCATGTGTAGTGTAGAAAATTGTATACCTTTATAATTTCACACTTTGTTTGCATCCCCTTAATTAATTGGACTTAATTAAGCTTCTAATTACCTAAATTATGCATTCCAAAGCCTTATTATTCTCATTTTTTGAAAGGGAAACCTATATTAAATAATTGCTAACATTAATTAAAACATCTTGGATCATGTGTCTCTTGGACTTAGGGTCCAAGACCCATTCGCCCAAGGGAAAATGGGTCCTTGTTAAGTGCTGAGACCCATTTTAAAATATGTTTTTGGCAAAATTTTAATGATTCAAATTCAAGTTGCAAGTGTCAATTTTTTGGAATCTAATTGTCAAGAAATTAGATAAACACCTATATAATACAAGGTCTTTTTATCAATTCAAATCTAAGCAACATTAAGGATCCATTCACGAGAGAAAATTATTGTTAAGAGCATTGAAGAGCAGATTTATCAGTCATCTACAACAACAATCAAGATCATATCATCATGTCAAAGTTCATGTGTGTTCATGTCACATTTTGGAGCTAACATTGTGATGTAGGTTTCAAGCATTCAAGCATCAAATCAAGCAATCAATCAAGTCAATTCAAGTAAGATCCAAGCCTTCAATTGATGTGTTCATCTTCAGTCCTCTAAGGGCAGCCATTGAAGGTTTGGTGAGTGGTAACAAGCAAGTGTTCATTCATCATTTCCTTCTCCTTTGTCATTATTTCTTTCTATCAAGGTTTAATTTCCAAACCAGGGTTTGTCCAAGGTAAACCCCCATTCACACAAAATAAATAATTTTTCCCTCTCTTTGTGTATGTATAGATTTGTAGGTTAAGAAGGATTGAAGAGCTCTCAAAGGAGCAATTTTGGATTCATTGTTGTCAATCTACAAAAAATCACCTACATGTTTTATTTTCGGCTTTATGACAGTCAAACTTAGAGGAATCAAAAGCTTAAATTTGGGACTAGAGGACTGCAAAAAGTATTTTTGGACCCCTACACTAGGACCCATTCACCCAAGGGTGAACCAGTCCTGCACAGACCCTGAAACCTACTTTTTTGCATAGGTGCACACCATTCTACCCTTCTTATATCTACCTGCAAATTGTTGTTTATGTTTTTATTATCATAGAATTTTGTATTTCAAGCATTAGGTCATATAGTTTAGTTAGTTAATGCATTTTAATTCATCTCCCAATATTGCAAATCAATCATTTTTGTCATAAGAAAACAACATATCCCAAAATAGGGTTGACTCACCTTAAGGTTGAAAGTCAACCCTACCCCTATGAGATCTCTTTTTCTAATGAAATTAGGAAAAGTGTAGGCGTGTTTAAACCTTATAATCATTCCATATTGACAACACACATGACTCACCTACCCACTTTTTTCTATGTTTTAGTATGAAATTAATCTATGTTTTTGGGATTTTGATTTTTTGAAAAAGATTTTTGCAAATGCTATGATCCTAGATTTTCTAACTTGATTCTAAAAGGAGGATACATGACAAATTTTGAAGGACCAAGGTGATCAAATGAAATACCTAAACCTCAAGAAGGGTAATTGATAATGGTTTGATAAAAAGTTGAACCTTAACTAGACTCGTGAGTTAAAGGTCCTACTTGTTGGTGAGATAATTTGGAAAATATTGAGGTTTAAGACATTTAAAATATGACTCTAGACTGATCAATAATTTGGTTTGTTTCCAAGTCTCCAAATACTAAGACAAATATCTAAGATTTGGGTTGATGAGTTTAATCTAGGGATGCAGTTTTAAATCTAGGTAAAGCTGGAAAAGTGTTGAAATGCAAGACTATACTAGAAAAAGAATATATTTTTGTTTTAGTTTATTGTGTAAAATCAAGTTTGAGTTATGTACTTTTTGAAATAAATCCTGATTTATTTGTGTAAATAGATGTGGTAGAGAATAAACATATGTGGTACAAAATAGATAGATGCAGTATAAAACCTAACAATTGCATCATAAAACTATAATAGATGTTAACTACAAAACTCAACAACTGTGTGACATAAATAATTGCAATGAAGTTTTCTATAGGTGCGATGTTTTGACTTTTCTAAGGTTTTGAACACAATTGCATTGCAAATTTATGATAGTTGTGGTACAAAAAAGACAGATGCATTGCAAAATTAATAGATGCATTGCACAGATTCTATAACTACGTTACAAAATCATAGTTTCGATGTAGAAGTTAACAAATGTGATGCTCTAGTTTTTTTTTCCTAAGAACAATTTTCTAAGTGACTTTTACGTGTTTGATTTTTTTAGGTTCGACTCAAGTCACTTGTAAAACAAAGTAAACAATAGACATATAGAGTTGCAACTCTTTGACTCTTGGTAACAAGGTTTAAGGCCCTAAGGCTAATGGTGTCACTAATAGAGAATTGATTCAAGACAATTGAATACATACACAACTTAGTTAATTAGATAGGAGTGTAAACTTGTAGTAGGCCCACCTCATAGTTAAGTGATAGATACTCGACAAGATCAGATAAAAACACCTTTCTTTTCAAAAGCGGATAGCTAGACACCTAGTGGCACAAGCCCAATACGACACAAGCTCACTTTCTTTCTCCCCTTGAGAGGATATTGCTAGCAACTCAAATAAATTCTATCTCAAGTTAGAGGAGGACATGGTGGATAACTTCGTGCATTGATCCTTGTACTACACTACTACAAATCACAGTTGAATGGTTCCTAGGCTTCTAAAAATAATGGTGTTTAGTAGGCATCTACTGTGAACAATGATCATGTATGTTATGCTCGAGCCAAGAGGGGTCTCCTCTCTACTCATTACCTCCCTGTCTCGATAGACCAAGGGTCATGGGGCTTGGCTTGAAGGACACTAGCCACACCTTGAGGTATAACTTTCATTCTCCCCCCTTTATATAGCCTGCCATGAAATGTGATTGAGATCCATAACCTAGGGTGATGAGGCCACCAAGCAAGTCTCACTATTGAATAAAATGGTTATAGTGCAACTTTTGATCCCCAAGACCATTCTTTGGTGTCGTGAGGGGAGAGCATACATTAACACTACACCTCAAGTAAATAACAAGGTTGCAAATTAGTGATGTTTCTGATTCCCAAGATCACACAAGGTGCGAGGGAAGAGGATACATACCACTAATCTACCAAACATGGAATACATTCATTATTTTTAAAGCCAAAATGAAGATTAATTATTCTAGAAAAATAAAGACACATTTTAGTAGATAGTCTTCAACAAGCAGACTTGCATCAAACTCATTATCATGTTTCAAATGTGTCTTTAATTGACAATTTGCAATAAAAAGCATTAATAGTTTCAAGGTATATCTTTGCATAGCGGTAGCCACAAATTTGACAGAAAATATTAGTAACCCAAAAGATTAATATATCAAAATGAGAAAGTAAACCATAAACAAAATTTGAAAACCCAATTTTACCTCTCTAACAAATGCAGTGCAGGGACATAACAGTTGCGGTACAGATTCAGGATGAATGCTATGCAAAAATAAGATGAATGTGATGTTAATTCAAGATGATTGTGGTGTAGAAAAATTAGATGCATCTCAAAACCTGTAAACACACAAATTGACATAAAAAAGTAAAATAAACAACCCAAGAAATAAGATTGAAATGTTAGAGTATCAGATGAAAGTTGTCAGTCTATGTAATAAGTGAAATCAACAATCATTAGCAGAACATAATTTTTTTGAAACACAATCAAATGCGGTGCAAGTTTGTGATAAATGCAACACATAAAACTATGTATGTGTCACACTCTAACAAATGCGGTGATTGACCACAGATGCATGCTCGACCACATATGCAATGTTGTAGTAGAACGATTATAGTGCAGATCTTGTAGCTCAAAATTTCTCAAAATTTTCACAAAAATCTGTTAGTTTACATTAGGTTCACCATTTGTATGACCATAAAGAGAGATGTATAAATCAACATGAATAAAAAATAACAACCACTAACTATGATAATTCAAGCAACTCCCAATCTAATCTAACAATGAAGCACAATACAACATAGAAGACAATAAATCAATATGATATACCTTCCTTCATATGTTATCTTTGATTTATCTCCATTGCTCTTCTCCATTTTTCCATTGCTCTTCTTCATTTTTCCTTTACTCTTAGATTTATGTGTGCACTATATTGCTTCAAGCTCAAATGAATACTGAATATGATAAAGGATGCAAAATCTCAAAGATTCATGGTTAGCCTTCAAAGAGGAATGAAGGTCTAGTTTATAGAAAAGTTTGATTTGGATGAACAATCAAGATTGAAAGGACTAAAGAGATCAAGGGTGTATAATCCTTTAGAGGAATTGATTGATGAGTTAATTGATTGCAACTAGTTGCATGATTTTAGTTAACTATTTGCATGAGGAATTGATTTCTTTGTTAATGCACACTGAGTCAGAGTGAACTAATTTGATTGATCAATAGATTGGCATTGGTTAGTCAGTGGACTGGAAGAGAGTGTTCATTAAGAACAACATGGAAATACATGAGTTTAATAATTAATTAAATGAATTAATTATTAAAGGAATGTGCGAGTGGGAATTAGATAAATAACATAATTAATTTTAATATTATTGAAGAAGTGGATAATGTTGAGAGAATATAGGATAATTTAATAATTAAAATAATTATTTAATTTTTGAAAGTGGGAAAATGGATAATTAAATAATTAAAGTAATTATTTAATTTAGAAAGGGATAATGAATGATTAGTTAAATAATATCAATTTATTTAATTAATTTAGAAGAATAAATATAATTAAATTTACATAATTAAATAAATATAATTAAATTTACATAATTAAATAAATAGGATTTATTTAATTAATCAAGAAGAATAAAGATAAAGTAAATTAATTAAGTAATATAAAATCATTTTATTAATAGTGGAATATGCTATTAAATAATAATTAAATAATTAAACACTATTTAATCATTAGGAAAAGGGCATTTAAATTAGTGTAAAAGTGTTGCTTGCAAGCTAGGACAATTTTGGGTATCTACATTTTGCCACTCTTTGATACAATACATTTTTTAGCATTTCGTCAAAGAAAATTCAAAAAATCATGTTTAGGTAGTATGCCCCTAGTGACAGTAGGATAGTGTGGTGCCCCCTCGAGAAATTTGGCAAAATTCCAATTTTTTTGACAAGTTGATTTTAGTCATTTAGGTGCATAGATGGCAAAATTTATGTTTATAGGTCAATCTAGGCCTCTATGTTAGCAATTTAGGTACATGTCCAGTGTGTCTAGTTATGAAGGGGGGTCGACTAGGTCATGGGAGGTCTATAAATAGGCCTTTGGGGGGATTGAAGACATTATTATAAATTTTAACATGTTCTTGGTTGTATAAAGGGACAAAAGATAAAATGAAAAGAGTATAGGAAAAACTACACAAATCCTAACAAAAAAATGTCACATTGATGTGCACTCATTGTTCAAGTGTTTAAATTTGAGAAAGAAATGTTGAAAATTAAGGTGTTTATGTAGCTTAATACTTTGTAAAACTTTATGATTGCTGATCTAAATATGTATTCTTTGTTATAGATTATTTGTGGGTGATTATTTGATTAATTCATTTTATCATTTGTAGAATGAAGACAAAAGGTTGTAGAAGAAATAGACAAAATATTAGAAGATACACAACATATACCATGGAGAAACCCTTTCGGGAAAAAACTCCACCAAGAATCAATGTATTATTTAATCTCTGAAGTAGATTACAATAATTCCAATCCTTTCTTGAGAATGCTTCTTTTTCCTACACCAAATCTTCTTCACAACCTACAATAAAACTGATAATCGAACTCTCTTCAACTTGCTTGAGATAAATAGGCAATAATCAACTTTGTAAACTCCAAAGAGTTACAATTACAAAGCTCAATCGCTATCTCACAAAAGGTACACCTATCTCTTGCAAGTAGAGTTCTATCGTGAAGAACAATGCCAAAACATGTGCTTCATCCATTTGGGCGTCCCAAACTGAAGTCACAACTAAACCTTGATTCTGTAGATATCTTCAAGGCTTATCCTCAAAGTAGGCGCCCAAGAATGGGCCCATTCAACTCAGCCTTCTGAAATATCTTAGCATGCAAAAGAGTTAACTCCAAGAAGCCAACTTGGGCGCCCAAGGTGGGTCCAAATCATTCTTTGTTAACTAAAACATATCTCTCCACCATTCATGCAAGAATGGTCATCCCTTGTTAACTTAAGGTAGTCACCTGTTATCTGTCATGCAACTCAAGTCATTAGTCATGCATTCCAAGTTAACTGAAGTCAACTAGCATTCAACTAAAACTAACTAAAGATAATTGAACCATAACTGAACTAAAACTAAACTGAACTAATTACTAAACTGAACTAAACTAAACTTGAACTTCATGCATGTAAACAACAATCCCTAACTCCTAGGATCTTTACATGCATTCAAAAGTGTTATCTTTTACTCCAAACAGTTAACTTAACTTAAGGTGAGTGTCACCTTCCATGTGGGCACCCCATGTGCCCCTATTATTTAGGAACTCATATTGGATGCCCTCACATGCTCCTAACATTTAGAATTAATTACAAATGTCAATTAACATGATTATTTCATTCAATATTAATCTCTTTCTAATCCTAGTGTTGGGGAACGCTTTCCAAGGACTTAGGAGATACATGAAATAAATAATGTTTAGGATTGCAATTAAATGACATCCTATTTCCAACAAGAAAACCCATAGATCTATGGAGGTTAAAGAATAAAAATCCCATAAATCTCATGTTGAAGATGAAACCCCTTCACTTGAAAGAATAGTCTCATATAGAGGTTGCATTTGAACTTTAATGGTGATGACAAATATTAGCAATATTTAGTTTGCATGATATTATAGTTGTTGTGGGTTCTAGTATTGCATTTTTTAGCTTGTATTATGGTTGTACAATCAATATTTTAATTATCTAGGCATTCTACTAATGCACAAAATTGTGTTTTGTAATATGGGTTTTACTAGATATGGATAAATATATTACAAACCTAATAATATAATAAATGTTCTATAATGTTTTATACATTTTGTGAATCTGATCATTACGTGTTAAGCACTATAAGTTTAGTATAATCTTGGCCACATTTTATGCCATTGTATTTATTTTGTTATAACATTTTGTAAGGTGTTTTCATTCTTGTTCAATAGGGAAAAGATTTGTGATTTGTTGAACTTGATTTGAATCATGGTAGCGATGAATGCAAAAGTAATGAAGAAAGCTTGGGTTTGTTAGTTCATATAAATGACTTAGAACTCTGAAATATTTTCCTTTATTTTATCGAAACTACTTATAATACTAAGGTTTAATATTATTGTGTAAAGGTGAAAGAAAAAATTCTTAGTTGTTGCAAGGGTTTTGGTAAAATATTTTACTCATAAATTTATTTGTCCTAAATATTTTCCCAAGAAACTACAATAGTATTAGAATCACTAATTTAAATTGATATTTGCAAAGGGATTTAGATCTAGTGCTTTAAATATTTGTTAGGGATATTAAAGTTAGATCTGTAGTTGTGGACCTTATTTAGATGAGGTGTGCAGTCACATATATAAGATAGAGAAGAAAAGCAAATTATTTATATATTAGCACTTGCATCGAAAGGAGGTGCAAGGGTCACACTGATAAAAAATTATATATATGTTAATATGTTGGAGAGTACAAGTCTATATGTGTATAGAAGATACATTGATTTAATTTACAATATCTTATATATAATAGTATATTTTATGTATACAATTTTGAAATACAATCTTGACTTTGGGTTGATGATTTATCTTCATACTTTTAGTGGTATGTTTGTTTTGGTTAACAACTTGGTAATTTTACACCGAAATTGTAATGAAGCTACAACGGTTGTGTCAACTGTAATTTATATAGAATGTCTTATAAATCTGAAAATAACATCACACAAATAAAGAAGTCAAGAGTTTAATAATAGATCGTAAAAAAATGTTTATTGGCATGCTATTATGAGAGAATGTCTCAAAATTAAAGAACTAAATTTGAATAACTATTAGAAAACGATGCTTAGTGGAGCATAACTATCATCTATTATTCAAAATTAAATCATTAATAAGTAATTTATCTTTATCTTTTATGGGTAGAGATTTGGGTTCTCCTGGGGTTCACTCATAGGAGTGGTTGTTTTCCTATCAGAGTGGCATGTGTAAGTTCTATCAAGTGCTAGGTAGCATTTAACTGAATCCAAGGACATAAATTGACTCTTCATTTCAATTTGTATTCCACGATAAGAGGAACAATTCTTTGTAGAAGGATGGAGGAATTACACATGATGGAAACAATATCTTTGAACATAATACATTCTATTGTTGTAGTGGTAACGCCCTACAAAACAAACAAAGATGAGCTTGAGCTCTATTCACATGTTGTAAACAACTTCTTTGAACTGTAAACAACCTTTTTGAGCACCATGCATTCTACTACTCAATTTTTTCATCTGCATTGAAATTATATTTATACCACTAAATTGTCATTTGTTCAATTTATCATAAGAAATGGAAATCAAATTTTTACAATGAGAATATTGTGAAATTTTATGAAATGAAAGAACATAATCAAAATATAACATTAGTTTATATATACACACACATATGTATTTTTAATATAACATTATGTTTTCTACATACAAAATAGAAAATAATGACAGTGGGTAGATTTTAGTTCTACAATTGCTCTTATACATTACCTCTATATAGGTTAGTCGCCTCTACTTAACCATCTAGAAAAATAAGAGAAAAAAGAATAATAGTAATAGGTGAATGTATACAGACACACACACACATATTTAGAGCACTAAATCCATTCGTTCTTGTCTATATGTGTGTGTGTGTGTGTGTGTGTGTGTGTGTGTGTGTGTGTGTGTGTGTTTGCATGTATTTATTTCTGTCATAAATAACATGATGTATTTTCTACCGCATAAATCAAACTTCTAATCAAGAGATTTACAAACTCGTGTGTGTGTGTGTGACACTAGAATCAACAAAGTCAAAGAAAATTTTGGTATAGGCATACAAAACATGTTATTCAACCTACCCTTAATAGGTTCTTGCCACAAAAAAATGACATATATTCTCATTGTAAGACAATGGTTGTAGGTGAATAGGTTTTGTATGCATATGGTTGTATTGAAATAAAAAAAGAATAAAACTTTATTGTTTTCTTTAATTAGAAATAGAAGATATATATTTATATACACTTTCACAACCAACATTTAGCTTGCTACTTTTTTGTGGTAAAACTGTGTTTGAAATCATGAGTAAAGAGAACCATAAGCAGATATACCAAAATGTTTAAATAATGACATTTTTCTTAGGGTCTCGACTCAGTTGTTTAGGGCACTTTCATTAGACAAACTCAATACACAACAAAAAAATAATCCCCTTTAGTCACAGGCCTGTGTGAGGAGTGGATGTTTCACCTCACATCCCTCTTTGTGTGGCCAAACCTACCAATCGTCTCTCACTTTATATGTTGCCTTGATACTTGAGAGTGCACAAACTCCCCTCCATTCCTCTGTGTCAGCCCACCAAATGGCACAAAGGAAAGGTGAATGTCTGCAACCAATGACCAAGATATAGGAATACTTGTGTGGTTGGTGTTGCCTTCTTTTCCTCACACCCTTTTCTCTTTGTTTCCACCTCTTCTTCATCTCCTTTCGACTCTCTTTGTCTCAACTAACACTCCTCCATGATCCTCTACAAGCATGTGGGGTTTGGAGGAAGAAGGTAATGTATGCTATGTTAGGGCTAAGCACCCATGTTAGAAAAAAAGACATTTTAGTACCAAGCGCATATTGAATAAGAGGCAATAAGGGTGAATAGTTGTGTAGAGTATGTGGACGAGAACCTTTGCTAGTTGTTGCATTCTCCCATATCTCTCTTACTAAACATTTACTCATGAGGAAATTGATTCTTGTCAATTAAGACAAGTTGTAGGCGAAAGGGGGATATCAACATTTTCTTCACCCAATGCCACTCAAAGGCCCTACTTTGTGTGTAGGTATCAACAAACAAGCAACACATTTTTTATTAAGAGTAAAGCCTAGCTCAGGTCCCTTAGGATACAAGTAAGGAAACATAAAATTGTTAAAGCTTAAGGTTTTAAAGGAAAACATAAAGAAAAAGGCATTAGGATTCATAAACACCTCTTAGGTAGTTGCTTAACGACTGAAAGCCTAGAATTGTTTTAGAATGAAATGAAGCACAACAGATAAATGATAACAACAACTAACATATTCCACAAAATAAAACTCCTCGAGACCATGGCAAGTGACTTACCTCAAGATTCTGCACAAATTATGTCACGCTATCAACAATGCCAATGAGGAAAAAAGGGCAAAGTTTGCAAGAAAAAATATGAAGCCCTAACACAACATTTTTTATTTATTTTTTAAAAAATGAGACGAACCAAAACCAATTTCCCTACAATTGCTGCTTCAATCTATTCACAGTAAATGAAAAGTGGATCTAAAATAATGGAGGTTTTAAGGGTAAGACAATATTTCACATGTGACAAATCCAATTTGATTTAGAGATCTAATATTAAATGCAAATCAAAATTTGTTTTGAGATCGACAACCTATTTTTGACGTGAGACAACTTTTACAAATCTCACACTATGTATATAACCTACCGACTAAAAATGATGAAATTTGAAAATGTGTAATGAGAAATTTCAAGAATAGATAAATTATTGCAAAACTTCTATGTAAATATAGAATTTTCACTATTATAATTATAAACCTTATTAATGTGACATGTCAAAAAAAAGTTTACAATTTAAAATAAAAAATAAACGCATACTTGATACTAGGTAACAGCTGATTAGTTAAAAATATTCACGATCATTTAAAAAAAAGCCTATTATATGATGCAAAGAAAACCCTAGTCTTACCAAACCGTATCTTTTTAGTCTGAGATACGCGAGGGAAAGGAGAATGAGGCCATTGTAGTGCATACGCGCCGCTCGCAACTCTTTCTCTGCAGCGCCCTGCTCTACCAAATATAGCATGATATCAAATAGAAAGAATGCGGAAAGTACCACTAGCCATCAAAATGACAAAGAATAGTGATCGCCACAGGTTCTATTTTTTATTTTAATGGCTAGTGGTAACTTACCCTTTTCTTTTTCTATTTCATGGCTTTCTCTGTTCAGGTGCTGCAAGCGACACCGCTCCACTAAATATAGCATGATATCAAATAGAAAGAATGCGGGAAGTACCACTAGCCATCAAAATGACAAGCAGAGTGATCGCCACAGGTTCTACTTTTATTTTAATGGCTAGTGGTAACTTACCCTATTCTTTTTTCTATTTCATGGTTTCCTTTCACCGGGTGCTGCAAGCAACAGCAGATTGCGAAGAAAATGACAAGGTGATTAAGAAATACATTCATTTCTGTGGTAAGAGTAGTGCAGCCCAAAATTTCCACTATTGACAGCTGTTCCATTTCCTAAAGATAGGAGAAACACGGTAGGATTTGCAGAGGGTGATGCCAGAATATTCGTTGGTACGCCACTAAAACAACTACTGTGTTTTGTACTGAATCTTTCTTAAATCTAGGTGTGCATGCCATTTTGTTATATTTCTAGAGTGAGCACCTAATTGCTTTTTGTTGTAACCATTTCTGTACCCATGATTCTCAATCGGTACCCTCTGTTAGTGATTCCCTGTTAGTGAAGGCCTTGATGGAGAAAGGAAAAGAAGACCCACATCCCAGAGACACAAGCAAATGAATAAACAGGGAAACTGTGGTTAGAAGGTTCCTCCAGCGGATGCCCTTTTGCAAAACTCATTCCCATTATACATTGTGAATGTGCAAGATATTATTAGCTATTAAAATGTTAAATATAGTGTTATTCACCTATGATTCTACTTTTATTTTGATTGGTTCTGGTTGTCTTATACAATACTTATGATGTTATGATGTGTTGCTTTCGGAAGGAAGGTGCTTCAAGTAACACTAGATTGCAATAAATAGTTAGGAGGTATCCTAGAAACTTACACTTGATCAGCATCCCATGGAAAGAAAATTTGGTTTTGGTTGCCTTATACATTACTTATGATGGGTTTCTTCCTGAAGGTGCTTCAAGCAACACTAGATTGCAATAAATAATCAGGAGGTGTCCTAGAAACTTACACTAAGATCAGCGTCCCATGGAAATTAAATTCCTGCTATTTTTTGTTTCTCCTGACGCTATGTAACATTTAACAATTCAGAACTGGCATAAATAGAATTGTTTTGTAAAATCTGGAACACTTATCGATCATCGCATGTAGTTTTCACGGTCCATGTTAATATAAATGCTAGATTTCTGGCCTAAAACTGTGTGTTTTTTTTAGTGTTATTTTCATATTTATCATTGATAATTAGCAACGCCTGCGCAAATATTCTAGTTAATATTTTAAAGCACCACTCTACAATGGAAATCGTTCATTATTAATGAGAGATTCCGTGAAGCTATTTTCACTCTTGCTATTGGTTGCGTTTCTAAATAGAACAATAGCCCTGTTAGGATAAACTAATTAATTATGAAGCAGACTAGAATTAGCTTTCAGCTTAATGTTTTTGCTGTAGGATGGGGATAAGGCATAGGGAGAGAGGGGAGTAATTGACTCTGAGGCTGTGCTTCTAGTCATCTTGTCTGAAGAAGTTACTTACCTAGTGAATGATGGGTCCTCTAATTGTCCCCATTTACAGCTTAAATTTCCTGTTTTCAAAGTCATTTCCAAAAACATTTCTATCCCATGCTTAAGACATTTTATTAATATTTGAGTAAAAGCACTATATTAGATGCACGATGTTTTAATGAATGTTTGTGTGAAGTCAATTATTTTCAAAATATTATAGCATATTACTTTGTTTATATTTTATAATGATCTTATAGTAGAAATATTTTGCAAACTATCTTCTACATGCAGCAAGTAAGAAAGACAACCCACAACCAAGGCTGTAGCATGCCTGCAACAAAAAGTAGGAGTACACTATTGTCAAAAGTGTGAGTGCTTGCAGCCAAAGCCACGAATACCTACAGCCAGGTATCTCAGTCGCTGACAACTGATCAACGACAATAGCTTCCACACAAGTTAAGGAGGAAGCTCAACAAAGCAGAGGAGAGCGTCTAATAAGTGGCAGACATAATGGCAATTCTTCAGCAAGAATTGAATAGGCTAGGACACATATCTTAATGCTTTTAACAAACTTGTTCCTTGCATACAGTGGTTGGAATGTTGTATTAGGAGTGTTTTTCCTCTGGCTTAACTAAACTTAATCTTCTAGTTGCATTTCTATTTCTAAAATAAGATTGCTCCTCTCCTATATCACAGGAAGTGAGTAGACAAGTGTAGCAAGGTTGTTAAGAGTCCAATAAATTTGTAGAAGCAAGAGTTAGTATATATTATGAAGATTCACATGTCTAAAGATTGATTTTCTTGTAAGTTTGTATTAGGTTTTTGAGTATTTAATTTGAAGACGGTTTTTATATCAGTTAATCGTGTGTTATGCTGTGTTACCAGAAATGTGGCGGGAATGCGCCATTTCGAAACGTGGTGGGAAAGCACTGTTTCACATAACAATGGCTAAAACGCATTTACCGTTGAATGAATAAAACAAAACAACTGAAGTTAAATTTTAGTTTTAAAACTTCTAACACCAACCTATCCTCTTTGCATCGAGGATGGATATTAGGAGAACAATTTTAATTGTCATTAAATTAATGAAAGAATAAACAACTGAGCTGGTGAACCTTTCAGTCCACCGGGACTCCAGAGGATGATGAATGCATTGATCTCTCGTACCTGGCAGGTCCAGTCATAGAGATTCCTGTTCTTATTTGTTTCCCCACGTGTCAGTCAGTCATTGGTTATTTGGACTATAGGTTATTCGTCTGTTATTGATTGGAGAGAGCCATGAGTCCTTTCCCTCCTTTACGAAGACCAGATCCCTTAGGCGTTAGCTCATTCTATAGAGGATCCTTTTATTAGTTTTAAATTATTTAAAAATGATATAATATTCTTGGTTTACATTTTATTATGTTTTGTATTTCACAAGCTTTTAACTTGCATGCATTTTTATTTATGTTGGACCAAAATTTATAATAAATCTGATATTTTTGAAAATATATATGTATATAAAATCCATTTCATACACGCAACCTCTTAATATCCAGTTACTTGTTTCTGGTAACATAGGTGTATAAGAGAATTTGTTATAGTGAGTATTTTGTGAAAAAGGAGAGCAGTGCAGTTGATTAAAGCAAGGGTACACTTGAGGTGAACTGCAACAATGCTTTAATTTTGTTAGTTTGAAGATAGCAATCTTAGGATAAGGTCCCATGGAGTGGAGCCTCCTAAAAGATTTCTGTGGGTGTTGCTGATGAGATTTTTAGGAATATTTTAAAGCTGGTCGTCCCATGAATTTAATTTCGCACTTAAGCTTAAAAGTTTGAGCTCCAAAATTTAAGGAATGAACTGGAGTACTTTTGTAAAAATTAATAAATAAATAAAAATTCTCTCATTTTTATTTTCTTTTAAGAATTTAAAATTTTAAGTGAGAGACAAGTGGCAGAAAAAGTTTCTAAGCTGTAGGGGCAATTTCTAGCCCACCTCAATTTCACCCGCTGAAATTTGCAGTCCTAAAAGATAGGGGCTGCTATTTTTCAGGAAAAGATTCCAATTAATCCTGTACCATAATATTTTTTGCTTCATGGGACCACTTGCTCCATGAAAATAGATCCCTAAGCCCCTCCATGGGACTGCACTCTTAAGTAGATTTACTTTCTGCTGGTAGTTTACTATTATCAATAAATTGTCAACCTGAAGCATCAGCAGTAAACTTGTAGCAACTGTTGTGCAATTCTTCTTTGACTGTAACTCATAGAATATTATGATATTGCTATCAGGATTCAACCGTGTAGTTTTTGAGTTAAACTCATTGACCCATGTTTATGAGTAGTGGTTCACAAGAACCCATCTCTCATGATAATGAATGCTCCACTTAGCACTCATTGCATCTAGGTGAGGCTCACAGAGGTGAAGCACTGGGACTTCCCGGGAGGTCACCCAGCCCAGTACTACTACAGTTCAAGTGCGCTTAACCAAGGAGCTTTCCCCAAGGTTAAGCCCACTTAGCTTGCAACCCCAATTGCAAAACCTTCAGCAAATTTTGTGCCTTGTGAACCATTCATTATAGAGCCCCTTTAGCTCATCAATTGATAAGTAGGAGGTATTTTCCACAGCATGTCAAATTATTATATTGCTATCAGGATTCAACTGTGTAGTTTTCGAGTCAAACTCATTGACCCATGTTTCATGAGTAGTGGTTCACAAGAACCCATCTCTCATGATAATGAATGGTCCACTTAGCACTTATTGCATCTAGGTGATGCTCACAGAGGTGAAGCACTGGGCCTTCCCAGGAGGTCACCCATCCCAGTACTACTCCAGCTCAAGCGTGTTTAACCAAGGAGTTTTCTCCAAGGTTAAGCCCACTTAGCTTGCAACCCCATTTGCAAAACTTTCAGCAAATTTTGTGCCTTATGAACCCTGATAGCAATATCATAATTTGACATGCTGTGGAAAATACCTCCTACTTACAGAATATATTTTCTTATATTTATAAACTTTATTTTCTTGTTATACACACTGTTGAAGTGAAACCCCAGAAGTGTTTAGCGTACATACGATATTGTCACCATTCAAGAAGATTATATCTTTGAGCTTGACATGATAATTGTAGCATATCATAATCAATAGTTGGGATAATAGCATCCATTGAGTCAAGTGCAGGCCCTTGCTGCATCGGATTTATTGACCATTGATGGTGCTCAATAGTGAATTTACACCATTTTTGAAGCAACTCTGTTCTGAATGTATGTCATATTAGTTGCTGCTTTTTGAGTTTCTTTAATTTTCAATTAGATTGTAGACATTATTATCTTGTGGTTTCAATCCTTACCACATTTAATAATTTGTTTATTTCTAATAAGTTTTATGGTCAGATTTGATCTAGGATTAATAATGTGTTTATTTCTATTAAGCTTCCTTCCTTCTGTGACTGCTCTAACTCTATATTTTAGCCCATTTGGGTTGAAGTTTTGCATTTGAGGATCTGTTAGAAGTGCAGAAGCAAAGCAGGTGCCATACAGTGATATTTTTTTCCCCTTAATATGGTTTTTTTGGTAAAAAGTGTAAACAACCATAAATGTATTATTTTAATATAGCAAAGTATCCAAAGATACAGAGTGAGCGTTTACAAAACCAGAGCTTTTACCAGGTATTACAATGAAGCTCAGCATTGAAGGAGTCAATAAAGCTATGCAGCCATAGATAGCTGGTTTAGTGAAAACAACAAAAAAGAGCAAAAAATGTGATTTTAAACATCTAGTTGCTATGCTCATTGCTGAGAGGTTCCTCTTCACACCACAGGTTGTTAGGCCTTTGGAAATCCACCCCTGCAACTGGGATAGGAGGGGGATGTTTGATGAGTAAACGTTGGGGGGCGTAAAAGGAAGATTTCACTTGCTTCATGACCTTCGAATCTAGAAGATGTCCATGTGAATTGACATAATTTTTGAAAGCAATAGAACAGTCTTATTGTAGCTCCACAGTCATTGCGTTGTAGATACATTTCACATTGCGTTGTAGATACATTTCACATCCAAAAATAAGCTTATTTGTGCATTGGAAATGACCCTGCAGATAGGAACAATGCCTTAAAACACACTGTATTGAGATAGGGCATGTTGGAGTTGGGAATCGTTGAAAGCAGAGGCCTGGACATACTTGCAGCAAAGGAGATGTAACAGAGTCAGACATTTCAAGGAATTGGCATTTGATAAGAAGGCTGATGCAACCTCAAAATAGGAGTAAAAGTACGAGGGATCTGATAGGAAATCCACCCATATAACTTGTCGGATGGCTTTTTGCCCTCTTTTGCAGTCAAATTAAAAACCATCCTTAATTTCTTCTCATCATACGTGCCAACTGTGACAGGGGGCTCCAGAGCCAGCAGCTGGTGGATGCAAATCTTGTTTAACATTGTTACCTGCATAAATGAGGACGAGAGGAAAAGATGAACTGAAAATGCCCCTAAGATTTCAATTAAAACAGCGAGCTTGGAGAGTATGGGAGGTAGGCTTCATTAAAGCCTCCAATTCAGAAGGATTTGTCTTTAAATTCTCGCACATCGCAAGCATTAAGATCCTTGGAAAGTACATATGGAGCAGTGTCCGTTTGGGCAAATATTTCAAGTGGTCTGCAGGAGGAATCATTTTCATGCAATCCTTATGACAATCAGTATTGAATATTTAATACAAGGAAAGAAGGTTGGCTGAAGTAAATAGGTTTGGGCAAATATTTCGAGTGGTCTGCAGGAGGAATCATTTTCATGCAATCCTAATGACAACCAGTATTGAATATTCCATGCAAGGAAAGAAGGTTGGCTGAAGTAAATGCAATTCGAATGTCCTAACAGATCCCCATAGTCATGTTTGAATATTTTTGAACTTATTGAGATCTTGTCCCATCTTCCAACGGTTGATTTTTGACTATATCTGTTTGGACCCCTGCCATGCCCTGAAAGTACTTGCTTATTCGGAATGCTAGAATATGTGGCAAGGCATTGCCACCCTGTAGTTGGGAGGTGGTGTAAAATGGAGACTGAAAAAGCCAAGTAGATATGTTTAAGAGTGCAATTCAATTATATGAGTGGAGCCAAGAGGAGAGTACTTGCTTATTTGGAATGCTAGAATGTGCAGCAAGGCATTGCCACCCTGAAGTTGGGAGGGGGTGTAAAATGGAGACTGAAAAAGCCAAGTAGATATGTTTAAGAGCGCAATTCAATTCTATGAGTGCAGCCAAGAGGAGAGTTATGTTGTTTTACTCTGAAGGTTTACCATGCCAAGACGATTCATTTCGATATACTAGTAGTAGTGGTCAATTGCATTGTTTGCAATATTGTCCGTCAATGCATTTGCTTCCTATAGCAGTGCATAATTTCACAATTGGAGAGCTGCAGAATATGACCAATCCATTTGAAAACATAGTCGAGTTTCCAATTGGTGGTGGCTTTTTGGGAAAAGACATTTATAATGACTGAGTCACCCTTAATTTGCATATTCGAGGTGTTTCTTTTAATTGCAAGTTCCATTCCCAGGAGCAATGCATTAGCTTCTGCATCATTATTTGTTGCATCTGGAAGTTTTTTAAAAGTAGCTAGTATAACTCGTTTGCCTTGATCCCTAAGGGTGGATCTACTACCTGATTTTCTTGGGTTTCCTCTTGAAGCCTTGGTGAAAATCAAGCTTTATTACATTCAGAGGTGGAGCTTTCCATCTGGTATAGGTTTTTTTGCTAGGCAGGCACCATTTTGAGGAAGAGGTTTTAAGCATCGCCAGCTTTTTAATGTACAACTGCCCAAACTTGAGAATTTTTTGTTGGACGGGAGAGCAGTGAAGAGGTGAGACATCACATTTTCAGATATTGAAATTTCTATTTTTGTCAACACTTCTTCAAGAGAGCATGTTTTTTCCCTGAAGATGCAATTATTTCTTTCAAGACAAATCTGGAAAATTGATGGGCTTATTTCCCAAAGTGCTGCATAGGTTGAGTCTTTATATATTATAGGACAACTTTGGGAATGTAGAAGAAGGGAGCTGTGAAGTGGAACTGCCCAACCAAGTTTCTGCTAAAGCCATTTGCAACATTTGTTGGCAAAATTGCATGATAGGAGTAGGTGATCTGTGGTATTGTAAGTTGTACCACATAGTGCACCATACTAAGACAACAAACAAACAACTAGTTAGCTGTCAGTCTAAGCCTTCAAATAGTAACTGGTTACTGGTATACTAACCTAGGAACAAAATCTTCCACCTTCTAATGGGCTGCGGGTACAGTGAGGGTACCTCCCCGGGTGCCTGGGAGGTACCTGGGTGTACCCGAGGGTGGACCCATAAGGGACCGGGACCAGTACCAGACCCACACACATATGGCAGGCATTTTTGAAGAACCCAATAACAGAGAAATTGTCACAAACTAAATACTCTAAAATAGCAATAAGCGTTACTACCAAGCTGGATGCCTAAGGCATGTCATTTCTGTTATCTAATGGTTTTAACATTATTAAGGGGGAAAATTATCACTATATAAGTCAAACCTCTAGTGGGCAAAGCTAAACCATTACTGAAGTGCAGTGAATTTATTAACAAGATCATTTCCATATCCCATTATTTAATAATTGCCAAGCAAATCTCAATCTCTACTTAGGTTGCTGCACTAGAGTTGCTAACTTGCATACAATTATCACAAACTAAAAGCTATAAAATATCAACAAGCACTACTACTAAGCTGGATGTCTAAGGAATGCCATTTCTGTTATCTAATACATTTAACATTATTAAGGGGAAAAAATATCACTATATAAATCAAACTTGTAGCGGGCAAAGCTAAACCATTACCGAAGTCCAGTGAATTTTTTAACAAGATCATTTTGTATATCCCATCATTTAATAATTACCATGCAAATCTCAATCTCTACTTTGGTTGCTGCACTAGAGTTGCTAACTAGCAAACATTATTAAGGGGAAAAAATATCACTATATAAATCAAACTTGTAGTGGGCAAAGCTAAACCATTACTGAAGTCCAGTGATTTTTTTAACAAGATCATTTTGTATATCCCATCATTTAATAATTGCCATGCAAATCTCAATCTCTACTTTGGTTGCTGCACTAGAGTTGCTAACTAGCATACAATTATCAAAAACTAAATGCTATAAAATAGCAACAAGCACTACTCTACCAAGTTGGATGTCTAAGGCCTGTCATTTCTGTTATCTAATACTCTTAACAATATCCAAGGGGAAATATGCAGCTCCAAACCAACCGGTCGTTCTGGTCTTCAAAATCTGGAGGCAAAAATTTAGCTCTCAAAGCAAAACCAGTGTGGAGAATATGTAAACTCAAAGTCAAAAGGGGTGTGTAGATTAATGAGATCCAAACATTTAGGCACAATGAATAAAGAGAATCTTCACCTTGACAAATCCACCTCAATGTGGAACTTCCTAATTTCATGTTGAGAACTGATCCTCCCACACCTTTCCTGGATAATACATAATGGTGAAAAAGCTTTGTTCTGGGAAGACTCCTAGAATGGCCACAAACCTCTTCTTATTGATGCCACTTTAGCAAAAATTCAACCTTCCCTAGCTTTGTAGTGGGGAACCAAAGTTAAGGACTATTTCCTAATTGATATATCTTTGTCCCCTCCAAAACCCACTTGGAAATCAGTTGACCCCTACCCTTTCTCACAAATTCAAAAATCAAGATTCACTGAGGAACTCAATAAGAGGCAAATTTTCTATGCAAAAAAAAAAAAGAAAGATGAATTGAAATGGATGGCCTTAAAATCAAGAAATTATTCAGTTAAGAATGGATACAAATCTCTAACCACACAGGCACCCCAAAATGAGTGGCCTTCAAACCTCTGCTGGAACACAACCTGTCTTCCAAAAGCAGGAACATCTTGGTTGGCTTTGAATTTTTTACCAGTACGAGACTGAATAAACTTGGCATATCCCCCTTATTCTCTTGTGACACAGAAGCAGTAGTTTTGTTGATGTGTGAAAACCTATATTAAATATTTTAAGTGCTGGAGCTGTTCTCCAATTTGGGTATGGTCCCTTTTGAGTCCTTTATGGGCAGGGTCCTATAGAATCCTCATTTACAGTTTGATAAAAAGAGGACTGAATTGATTATAAATAAGAAAGTTTCTTGTATAACATAGTTTTAATTTTTTTATGCCATTTATGCTAATTAGTAATTAGTAAAAAAGCATTCATAATATATACTTCCTTCTGGAATGTTAATACACCTCACCTATGCATTCTTATTCCTTTTAAATATGCAAAAAAACATATTTTTTTTTTTGCAAATTATGAATGAGGTATTTAAATAATCTATTTGTTGGCAATTATGAATATCACTCTTCTTATAATTTATAATTTTGTAACATATATATATATATATTCCCGTACCCATACCCAAGGATTTTTTTGTTTTGCCGTACTGCCATACTGGGTTCCAGTACCGCACCCATACTGGAACCAGTAACTCAGGATAATTGTATGCAATTTAGCAACTCTAGTGCAGCAACCAAAGTAGAGATTGAGATTTGCTTGACAAGTTATTAAATAATGGGCTATGGAAACGATCTTGTTAAAAAATTCACTGGACTTCAATAATGTTTTAGACTTGTCCACTACAGGTTTGATTAATGAGTGTACTCTCTCAAAGTCTTCATAAACAAGAGTTCGGAAAGTTAGTACCTTAAGCCTTACTGCCAAAAGAACCTTACTTGCAATAGTTTGAGCTCCTTAGCTTCCCTGTCGCTACTGGTTTCACCATTTCCAACTTGTTGAAAGCCACTATCTCTTGCTTCACTCTCACTTCCATGATAACCACGAACAGCTAGATCTTGATTTGTCTTAAAACAAGTATTATAGTATAGAATCCAACCATCAAAAGATTTATCTAAACAGATTGTGCCTGTATAAATTCCCTGAAAACATTTTAAATGTTACCTAATATCATTTTAAACTTTAAGGAATCAGCTGAGTTGATATTGAGTCAATGTTTATGTCATAATTAATGAGTGGTCACTGCAAAATTATCTGGAAAATTAACAATGATCTGATTGTGTCCCCCGTTTGACAATGGTGGTGCATGGGTTCCATTTCTCTTATCTGTGGCTATTTAGTCAATGGACTGTCAGCATATGAATAGCATAGTGTAATTATAAGTTTCAATCAGTTGGGTCTGGAACAGGATAGGGAGAGCTTGAGGTATATAATGTGCTGGGAAGAGGAGAAGCATAAACTTTAAATCAGACTAAATAAATTTCAATTCTTTTCCTGGGCTGGATGTTGTTTCAGCAGCTATAGCTTGGAGACAAAACCCTTCAGGTGTAGAGATCAGGCATCTTGAGGACAGAAACCCTTAAGCAGCAGACTGGCATTCAGACTAACATCTTGCTTGTGTACTTTTTTGAGTGTATATATATATATATATAGTGATAAAGTATTTCTGGGTTGTTTTCTATATGCATTTAGATTAAGTTAGATTAGGTTAATATAGAGACATTTGAGCTAACATCCTGCCAGCCTATGAGTCATGTAGGGAATTTTGAGAATTCTGACTAAAGGAAAGGGAGCAGATCTTGTTGAAGATACAATGATAGAAATTTGGAGGAGCCAAGATAGAATTTTCGAGCTATTGGAACAAGAGTTGCAGCTTCAGAGTAGCATGCAAAATTCAGGTCCATCTACAACATCACAGAGAGAGGGAAGCTCAACTGCAAATTGCTGACCAGTGGTTTGCCCTTTTATGAACACTGCCAAACCCATGTTCCTTCAAAAAGATGAAGAAACTGAACTTGAGACAACAATTACAGAGGAGATAGAGACAATCTTTGAGCATAATCAAAATAAAGAAGATTGCAAAATTACAGTCTCATTCGTTAACTACTTGGACATACTTGGCTAGAAACCTTGGAACTGGAAATGCTAGAATAGTAGCCAAAATGACAACAAAAAGGAGTTGAAGCAGAAGGTGAACAAATTGATTGCTCCTACTTTTGATGGTAGTGGCAATGAATTCTCATGCTAGGTAAGTGTATTTCTCAATGAACACAATCAGAAATCAGCATTGCATGTTGAATGCAAAGATTGAATATTTGAAAGAGATATTGCAATGGCTTGTAGCAGTGTTCAAAATTTTTTGTGAAGAGTTCAAGCCTTGAAAAGATGTAGCCATTACCATGTGAGTTTAGGTACAAAGCTGATGATTCAGAACAGCAGCAGGCAACAAAAGAGTATATTTTTGAGTATGAACTTGAGCAGTATGTGGAGGCATTCTCGGGGTTCACTATCTCATGCATCAAGATATTTTAAAGATTCTAGCCTCACCTTTACCATAGTTGAGTAAGCAGCAGAAGTTTATGAGCCTCAAACTGTTAGCAGCAGTTGGACTGAGCTTGCAACATTTGACTAGTTATGGTAAATGGTTGGAATAGGATGCAAAGTTCCTTTCTCTCGAGTCCCAAGTAACTGCTCTTGTATAATGGTTTGGGATCTTGGTCTGTTGGAGGAATCTACCTTAAGAGGATGCACTTGGGAAAGACCAGAGATACTGGGACGTCCAACATTGCATTGCTTGTGGGCAAGCAATTTTGGTAAGGGTGGATTTGTAATGTGCCCCTTTTAACACGTGTGTGGTCCATTTTTCTAATCTGCAGCTATTTAGCAAATGGAACATTAGCATAGGAGTAGCATAGTTGGAATTGAAGTTAATTTCAGTTAGGTCTGGAATCAAGGAGGATGTGTGGTCAGTTAATTGTTTGGGATTGCATCGATTGAGGAAAGCCTTTGACAGTTAACTGTTTGAAGTTGCCTTAATTTGAGGGACTGATGTGTTAGTTAATTGACTAGTTTGAGGAGCTATAGTTGTCAGTTAACTTGCCTAGTTACTGCCATCATTTGAGGGATGTCTCACCTTTGACTGAGGTGTGCTGGGAAAGGAGAGCTTGCGTTTGATTGAGGTGTGCTGTGAAGAGAAGGCATACACTTGAAATTTTTCAAAACAAAAATCATTTCTTTTCTTGGGTGGGTTGGATGTTCCGTTTCAGCAGCTGTGGCTTGGAGATGAGACCTTTCAGGCACAGGGATCAGGCTTCTTGTGGATGAAAACCCCTTTTTAGACAGGCATGCACAACTGGACACTACATCTTGAGTAACAGCAGTGTCCACTTCTGCATGTGAGTGTGTTTAGTAAGCTCTATTAGCTTGATAAATTTCAATTTGCTTGTGTAATGTTTTTAAGAAATATAAAAGATACAAAAATATTTATTGCTTTAGTGTTTTTGGGTTGTTTCCAATGTGCATTTAGATTAGGTTGTTACATTGTGCTCATACATAACTAAAATGAATGCAATTTAAGTTACTGGGTTCTCCTATTTTGGGTTCTGCCCCTGAATCAAATGAGAGCAGGAGTAAGGTTGGGAGTGTGGATGGGATGACCAGGGCATGACCCTGCTCCCTGGGGGGGTACTTCAAGGCAGCAGGGTTGTGCCTTGGCTAAATCTTGCAGGATTTGGAATGCCAAAACAAAGAAAAAAACAATAAAAAATATTATTGGGTAGGGCTTTCAAGGTTCTATCTAAAGAAACTACAGTCGACTGTGGAACGGAGTAAAGGCTAAAATAACAAGAAAGAAGTGAGCTCTTCTCACACACTACACTTGGTAGCTTGCTATTGGAAAGAAATGAATGCTGCTCAAATTTTTCACCAAGGGCACCTGCTTTTTCTTCATTAAATTGAAATGCATCGAGAATACTGATAGTTGGAGTAGGGCACAGGGAAATATGAATACTCCCACGTCTCACTGGAAAACTATAGATATAAGACATTTCATCGGATGGGGTCATCTTCCATTTCCAATGCTGCTTGCAATCTTTTAAAACTCTCTGCTCAGGATAGAATTATGAGAGATCTCAACCAAAAGGACTGTACTGTCTATCCAGACATCAGAATGTACATTTGATTGTATTT
>VDFB02252616.1:1590127-1626709 GCA_007258455.2 Sequoia sempervirens | reverse complement strand
TGGGATGAGGATCGAGGATGGGGGGAGGAAAAAGATTGGTTGGATTGATGGATAGGAAGAGAAGGATTTGGATGAGGAAAAGGTGACTAGATGGATAGATGAAAAGGGATGTTATGATGGAAGGATAGGAAGATAAGGATGGGGAGATGGATATAAGAATAAGGAGATGAGGATAGGGAAATGGAAGGGATTTATCTAATGGAATGAATGATGTCTCCAAGGACTATATCACAAAGGAAGATAGATGCCCCCACTCTAGATATGTCATGTGCGAGGATGCATGAAGGATGAAATAGAGAAGGATAGGAAAATAAAGGAGTGAGATGGATGAAGATAGGATCCATGGATATGGAAGAGAGATCGAGGGTAGCATGACAAGTGGATAAGGAAGGTAGACTAGTGCAAATGAGGAGTAGGATATTGTGCAGATGAGGGGAATGTATGCTAAGAGGTGTCCAAAGAATGTTGATATGTTTTCCCCTATCGTTATCAAGATCACAAGGGGGATGGAAGGATTGGGATAAATGATATATGCCAAGAAGGATGTGCAAGATAGGTAGGATGGAGGGGATGTACGGAAATGATGTATAGGAAGAATATAGGTCCATAGCTGGAAGCATAGCGGATAGAGAAAATGCATATCAGGAAGCTGCCCCCATGTGTAGATGGGGATTTACGCATGATGCCTGTTTGCCAGGTTTTCATCATGGCACTTATCTAAGGTGCTTTTTTTCCAAGTTTTCACCATTGGATGAATTATTTCTCTTGACTATTTTTTTTTTTTTTTTTTTTTGAATTTTTGGATTTTTTGAGTTTTTTGTTTTTTTGGATTTTTTTGACTTTTTGGATAGCATGCAAAAGGAGATGGATAAGGATAGGCAAACGAATAAGTGGATTTAGAAGAAATGCAATAAGAAGATGGATGAAGGACTCAAGCATCAATTTCTATAAAAGGTATTAAGAGCCCATGTTTGAACTAACTGTTGGATGTTGGTACAACCTTATTAGGAGAAATGGATTATGCAAGAGGATGAATTAAATGTATTTGAGAGGGGGGATACGTGGGATAATGGGTGGGATGTTGGAAAGTGTATGGATGGAATTATGGGGTGGATATGTGATGAGGAGATGTGTTCAGGACCAACATTGGCACATGTGGTGTGGATGTGAAAAGATAAGAGGATTAATGAGTCGAGAACGTGGGGATAATGGAGATGGAATAGTGAATTTTGAGACATAAGGACCCAAAACAGACTTAAGAGATGAAAGGGGTGTATGATTAGCTTTTGGATTAGCAACTTTGGATGTTCTTACAAAATTTTCATTTGAAGGCATTGCATCTTTTTTCTTTGGGATCCAAATGGTTGTGATTTTTTCTTTAGTGGACCTTTGTGGCTGATGGGTTTGATTTTGATTATGGATTTTATTTACCTTTTATTTACCATGTCTTTTAGAGGGGACATGGGAAGCTTTAGATTGATTCGTTTTTAATTTTGCATCCAAAGTTCTTTTAGTAGAAATGGGATGGGTGCGACGAGGATGACATGGAGCGATGGAGGTAGGAGTATGGGGATTACATGTAGATGGAGGATGTTTAGGTATGTGCCTTTTTTTATCCTAATTAGGGGAAATGCGAGAGGGATGTTTATGATGGATGACATGGATAGGTGTTGGATGGATGAAAGGATGAGATGGAGGAGGTGAATTTGGGATATAAGGACCCAAAATGGACTTAGTGGGTGGAGGGACATAATGACCCAAAATTGATGGAGCAAATGAGGGAGGAATATGGATGGTTGTTTTGAGGTGATATGATAGAGGAGGAGGGATGGCAACATATGATCTAGTGGAGCGATGGGAAGAGCCAACATGTCTTTTGGAAAAGGCTCGTTGAGGATCTCTAGAGGTTGTACCAACATCTTTAGATTGTGAGTCTTGGGAAATAGGTCCAAGACCTTGCATGCAGATTTGTTCTTTGACTTGGATGGGCTCTAAAATACCTTTCTCATGAAGGCCTAAACCTTTTCCTTGATAGTTCATTTTATTGAGCATGTGATCCATGATAGGATTTGAGTTATTCTAAAAACATGATGCGAGTCCATTATTAGGTGGAGGATGATGGGTGGTATATACGCTGTGTTCTTCTTCTGTGAGGAGGCTGCCATGGAAGAATGTGAGAGTACCAAGGGGATATGCAAGCGGTGTGGGGATAGAAGTTTTAGGCAATGATGGGGTAGCGACATTTGGATGGGCAGTATTAGGAGAGGGATGAGGGAATATGGTATGATCTGGATTTGTGGTAGTGGGCTCATGCGATGGAGATGGAGATGGAGTGGTAGAATCTTGAATGACAAGGGGATCATGGTATGGAATGGATTGGGGATTGTGATCTTGAGGTGGACTAGATGGGATGGCGGGATCTTGATCTAGAGGGGATATGTTGGCATGCTTTGGATTAGGCTCTTGGCATGACTCATCATGTGAGGGAGGCATGATAATGGAGTCTTGGTGGGACTCTTCAAGTGGGGAAGATGGAGGGATGGAGGATTCAAAGCATTCATGGCAATGGATTTTAGTGACACTGGGAGTGGAAGAAGTGGATTGGATTAGGGTGTCGTTGATGGGTTTGATGGCTCTCAGAGTAAGAGGTGGGTGTTCAATGGATTTGGTAGATGCGATGGTAGGAGATGGGGGCTCAGTGGATTCAGAGGATGTGATGCTTTCGATGGTTTGAGTGGGGCTAGGGGTGGTATCATCAATGATAGGTGTTGGGTGGAGAAGGGTCTCATCTTTAATGACCATGGATGATGGGTCGGGATGGCATGATTCCATGACTTCAAGGTGTGGAGTGGGAGATGTCTTCTTTGTTATAAGTCCTTAGAGAATTTCTAGAGTGAGGTACTTGCATACTCTAGGTTTGGATGGCAAGGTAGGAGTGGATGAAGTATTAGGGATTGGTAGGGGAATAGGGCTATGGATTGGTGGATTAGGATTAGATTGAGGAATGGGATTGGATGGAAGACTATGAGTAGATGGGGGATTAATATTAGATGAAAGGTTAAGATAGGGGTATTGGAATGGTGAGTTAGGACACAAGGATACAGGTGGTGGATTGTAGTAAAGGTATTGGGATGGTGGATTAGGATGGGAAGATGGATTGAGATATGGAAATGTGGATGATAGATTATGATAAGAAGATGTGGAAGTTGGATTAGGATAGGTGGGTGTAGGATTAAGATAAAAAGGTATGGATGTTGGATTAGGATGAGCAGACTGGTAAGGAGGATTATGATAAGGGGACATAGATGGGGGATTGTGATAGGAATACTGGGACGGTAGCTTAGGATAAGAGGATGTGGGTGTTGTGTAAGAGGATGATGTAGATGAAGGATATTAAAAATATGTAGACGGGGAAGGTATTGGATATCCCTTGTCAAAGGTAGCATAAGGAATTTGATTAGGCATGGATGAAGACATAACGAGATAACTCGAAGAGGTGACTAGATTTTGGAAAGCAGGTGGAGAAAACTTACTAGCAATGATAGTGTCAAGGGGATCTGTCATATTCTTCTTGATCTATAAGACTTTCATTATCATTGTTGATGTAATTAGGGTTTCCCTTGACTAATATTGATGGAGGATAAAGATTCATGATGATGAAAGGATAAAGAGGATGGATCAAAGATTTGGGATGAGAATGGACCAAAGCTCAAATTAGGATTTAGGTCAAGTTCAGATCAGGATTGGATTAAAGCTCAGATTAGGATGATCCAATGATGCAATGGAATTGATTTCGACAATTGGATTTGATTATCAAAGGATGATTATGACACCGAATCTACTTCGAGATGGAAGTAGATTGATTGGGTCAAAGGTGATTGGATAGGGATGTGATTGGATGTGATTGGATAAGATCGATTGATGATTGATAGGATTGACTGATGGATTGGATAGGATGACGAAAGGGATTGGAAAAACCCCATTTAGAGATTACCCTAGGCGACTTAGGATATTGATTGATTGAATTAAAGGATAAATGGATGATTACGACACCGAATCCACTTTGAGATTGAAAATGGATTGATTGGGATGACAATAATGATTAACTTAGGATGGATGACAATCCTAAGCAGATGTTGATGATGATGATCAAATTAGACACTTAGGTCAATTTGGATAATACCCTAAAATGAAGTTTAGGGGATTTGGATGGGGAAAACGATGATTTGATTGGAGAAATGGACAAATGACTGCTCGAAATGAGAGGAGGTTCAAAATATATGAAATATTACTCGGAATGAGTAAACAAATGATCGAGAGGGATGAATGACTACTCAAAATGAGTAAATGACCGCTCACAACAAATGAATGATTCTCAAAACGAGAAGACAAAGGTTTGGAATAGATGAAAGATTACTCGAAATGAGTAAATGATTGATCGAGACTGTTGAAAAAGAGTTCAAAATGATAGGAGGTTTGAAATGGATGAATGTTTACTTGAAACGAGTAAATGAATGATTGAAATGATAGAATTAGAATTCAAAATGATGAAAGGAGGTGTGAAATGGATGAACATTTACTCAGAACGAGTAAACGAATGATTGAAACGATAGAACGAGAGTTTAGAATGATGAAAGGAGGTGTCAAATGGATGAAAATTTACTCGGAACAAGTAAATGAATAATCAAAATGATAGAACAAGAGTTCAAAATGATGAAAGAGGGGATGAAATGGATGAACGTTTACTTAGAACGAGTAAACGAATGATCAAAATGACAGAACAAGAGTTTAGAATGATGAAAGACGGGGTGAAATGGATGAATGTTTACTTGAAATGCTTAAACGGATGATCAGAACAATAAAATGATAGTTTAGAATGATGAAAGAGGGGGTAAAATGGATGAACGTTTACTCAAAACAATAGAACGATAGTTCAAAATGATGAAAGAGGGGGTGAAATGGATGAACGTTTACTCAGAATGAGTAAATGGATGATCGAAACGATAGAAGAATAGTTTAGAATGATGAAAGGAGGTGTGAAATGGATGAATGTTTACTTGAAATGAGTAAACAGATGATCAAAAAAGTGGGAATGAATGTTCGAAATGGATGGATGAAAGGTTGAAACGAGTAAACAGTTGATCGAAATGAATGAAGGAATGCTTGGATTGGGAGGTTGACTTTTGGAATGGATGAAATGATGAATAAGACAAAATTGAATAAGATGGAGAGAAGGATCTTAAGATTTTTTTTGATATCCAAAGATCTTGATTGCAGATGGACTAAAGCTCAGATTAGGGTTTTGGTTAAGCTTAGATTGGGATTAGATTAAAGCTCAGATTAGGATTGGATTGAAGCCTAGAATGATTGGAGGATTTGATGGGATTGATTCTACACCAAATTCTGGGGTTTAAAGGACATAAGTTGTTGACAATCAGATTTTTCTAGATTTGGCAATTTTTTAGAAATTATCAAATTTTGCCATTTTAGGAAATGTCACAAACACACTTTTGAGAGCCCAATTTTTTTCCCAAAAATACCCAAAACTAAGATAGGATGAATTTCCAACTAATATCCCAAATTTGAGATATGATTGACGAAGATTAAAATAACATTACGATATCAGATGGCATTAGCGATTGAGATGGACGACGATAATCGAAGATTGAATAATTTGATGATAATACATGACGGTATCATCATTGCCTGACTTAATGGACTGATTTGCCGCTGCCGCTGTGCTCTCCTGGCGCAGGGAAGGTCCACCCGTGCAGGGGGGAAGGTCTGCCAGTAGGGTATGTCCACTTGTATAGGGGCAGGTCTTCTTGTGCAAGGGCAAGTTTGCCTGTGCAGGGGTTAGGTCCACCCCTGGGTGAAAATGGTAAAAAAAAAGTTGTTTGGGAAGACAAAACAAGGAGATGGGTGCTCAGAATGGATGGACGAGTGCTTAAAATAGATGAATCACTCTCAGAACATGGAGAGGAAGATTCGAAATAGACAAACGAGTACTCAGAACGAGCAAACAAGTGCTTGGAATGGATGAAGGACTCTCAGAATGAGGAGATAAAGGTTTGGAATGGATGAACAAGTGCTCAAAACAGATGAATGACTCTTGGAACAAGGAGATAAGGGTTCAAAATAGATGAAATATTACTCAAAATGAGTAAACGAATTATTGAGAGGGATGAACGACTACTCGAAATGAGTAAATGACTACTAAGAATGGATGAATGATTCTTAGAACGAGAAGATGAAGGTTTGAAATGAATGAAAGATTACTCAGAATGAGTGAATGGTTGATCAAAATAGGTGAACGAGAGTTTGAAATGATAGAACGAGGTTCAAAATGGACAAGCGTTTACTTAGAACAAGTAAATGAATGATTGAAATGACAAAATAGGAGTTTGGAATGATGAAACAGGATGTGAAATGGATGAACATTCACTCAGAACAAGTAAATGAATGATTGAAATGACATAATGAAAGTTCAAAATGATGGAAGGAAGCTCGAAATGGACAAATGTTTACTCAGAATGAGTAAACAAATGATCAAAACGATTGAACGGGAGTTTGGAATGGTGAAAAAAGTTGTGAAATAGATGAATGTTCATTTGAAATGAGTAAATGAATGATTGAAATGGTAGAACAAGAGTTCAAGATGATGAAACAAGTGTTTAGAATGATGAAACATATGATAAAATTGACTAGTCAAGGGTCTAGTCTGCCCCTATAGGTCAGGTCTTCCTAGATAGAGGTCAGGGCCACTTGTCGGGAGGTTAGGTCCGCCTGTCGAGAGGGCAGGTTTACCTATGGAACAAAATTTGGTCAAAATGGCAAAAACATGCTCAAAAGGGCTGGTTCAGGGGTCAGGTCTGCCCCTAGATGGGTCAAGTCTACCCCTAGAGGGTAGGTCCACCCCTAGATAGGTTTAAACTTGAATTTTGGAAAGATGACTAAGGCAAAGGACCCAAAACACAACAAGCATCAATCAAAAGAAGACTGAGTTAACTAAATAGAAAATTACTGCTTTCACAAAAAGAAGATAGTTTAGATAACACAATTCTAATACTAGTAGAAAGGGTATGGCTGACAAAGTCCTCTATTCTAGGATGAACATGGTTGCTAAGGAGTCTTTAATATACACTCGGTACATGAGGCCCAATCTGTGAACACCAACTTGTTACAAGCATGAGTCGAGAACCTTAGCGAGATACTAGAGGTTCAGACCAACTCTTCACATCATCTCGACGCTTCGCCAATTACAATGTGGTTGGATTGAGGTACAACTTTCACTCTCCCCCCTTTATATACCCCACTGGTACACATGGTTGGAATCGTCCCTTGGAGTGATGAAATTCCCAAGCAGGTCAAGCTAAGAAAAGGAAAAAGGGAGACACAAAAACTTGGTAAGCTACGATTTCTCATCACCTAGGATCGCCAAATGGCACAAGGGGATTGGATATGTCAAATAGCTCACCAAAATGCATGAAAAAAAAGATTGATTGACATCCCTAGTTAAACTATGTGCCTAAGTTAGGGGGCTAAAAACACTTAAAACAACCAAAAGGAATGCTAAAAATTGAAATTTTACCTTCTAGAAAAAGTTGTCTAGGTCAGGTCTGCCTGTCTAGAGGGCAGGTCTGCCTGTGCAGAGGTCAGGTCCACCCCTCTATGAAAATTTGCAAAAATCAACTTCTGGAGTTTGTGGAGGGCAAGTCCACCCCTGGGCAAGGTTGGGTCCCCTTGGACGTCAAGTCCTCCTGTGCAGAGGTCAGGTTCACCCCTAGATGGTCAGGTCCACCTATTTGCATGTTAGGTCCGCCCCTCTACAACCTGCACCTGCAAAAAGTGACAAAACAACAATCGTGAAAGAAAGAGACCCATTTGTGGGTCCCACCAGGCATGCCAAAAATGTGATAGGGTGAAAATACTTGTTAGAAAATGAGCATCAAACAAAAGAGTTTGAATAACTATAAACACTCTACCCCTCAAGATTAGCCTAGTTGGTTTCAAAACAAAATAAAAACAACAAATAGAGTGGATTCACCTTTTTTTCAATTGATCCTTTGGTTGGCCCTTTGATCTTTGATATTGTATGCTCTTTTGGTGGCAAGAGATGCAAGCTATGAAATAAGATGAGGATGGAAAATGAGTGAAAATGGATGTAAGTATGAGAATTTGGCTAAGTATGGCTCAAGAGAAAATTTTGCAAGAGTTTGGCTAGCATAAATGATCTCTCTCAAAATGAGATAAAAGAGGAAGTATTTATAGAGAATTTTACATTCTCTAGGGAAATGAACAATTCAGATTGAGCCATCAAGATCAAGATGTAGGGCTAAGGTGAGTTGAGAACTCACAAGCCCTCACATTTTGACATGTGGTGTGTGAAGAGGTTGGAAAAGGGTTATATGGACATGAGTTGGAAGGAGAGTACATGACATGGAGGTAGTACATAGTACCTTGGGATTGGGACAAGATCTCCTCATAAAGAAGGTCCTTATCCCCATGTGGGTGAGAGGACATGTGAGGAATTAAAAATTTCTCAAATATCCTCATGGAGATGAGAGAAAGAATCTAAAATTCTTTGAAATGCATTGGGGGATTAAATGTGAATTAAAAATTCACATGGGGAATGGAGTGCCTTCTCCAAGAAAAAAAATATTTAATAGGGTTGACTTAGGACACATGACATGGAGATTAGGTTGACCTAATTAAGTGATTAAGGTTGTGCAAGTACTTGATTACAAAAATTAATGACATATTAGAGGCAAGTGGGAGATTAGGAAGAGTTCACATGTGACTTGATGTGACAAGTCAAAGATCACATGGGGAAGAGATAATGAATTTAATATTCCTTGGAAGGATAAAAGGAATTAAAAATTCCTTGAGAGGTTGATTAGGCTAGTTAGTGAAGGATTAGAGGAGGGTTAGGTGGCTAAGAGAGATTAAAAGCCAACTTGCAAAAGTTGGAGGATGTGACACATCCTAATCAAGGATTAGGCATGTGCACATCCTAATGATGAGATTAGAAGATGGATTAGGATTAGATAAAAATGATGTAGGATGAGACATATGAGGAATTAAATAAATGCCATATTTATTTAATTCATTTGATGAAAGGGGGAAGATATTTAATTATTTAACTAGATACCTTAGGGGTTAGAAGAACCTTAGAGTTAATTAAATAATAGTGATATTACTTAATTAATACAGATAAGGGGATGTTTAGATAAAAAGGGATAAATTTGGATAAATTAAGTGTCCAAATTTAGGTGTCTACAATACTAATGATGAGTTTTCAACTATTTGGTGATGCTTTTGTGTATTTGTTCAAGTAGTTGCTCTCTTCCAAGTTTAATAGATGCCTTCATTTTTATTATTAATCATTAGTTTGAAAATTACCATTATAGAAAGTACCTTATGTGTTTGTGCCTTCAAAAGTTGAATTGGGTGGTGTATGTAAAGTGAATGGGGAAGATGATGTCACAATTGTGAAACTTGTTGTGAAACATCATGTCAGTAATTTTTGGATGTTAAGGCTTCCCAGTTGGATATCAAAGATCTTTTCTCATCAACTTAATTTAGAATTTATGTATAAATGGGTTCTTTAATGGTGTAGGTCTTTACTAAGACAACACATGAACCAAGGTTGACATTTTTTTTGTCCAAGTCTGATGGCATTCTTGGGCTTGGTTTTTAAGAAATTTTTGTTGATAATGTTGTTTTGGTCTGGTTATTGTTGATAGCCTTCATTCTATAATATGTCAACTTCATTCTATAATCTGAGCGTATCACCTTTCTTAAATTTTGAATAAGATTTTGAAATCAAGGGTTCCATATGCATATTTCAGGCCTATGTTGAACACTCTCTTTAAGGCATTTGTTGGCAAGGCTACATTTTTTTAATTGATTTATCTTTCTATTGTGTTTGGACTTTTTTTTGTAAATTTGTAATATACAATGCACTTTTATTCTTTCTAAATTGAGATTAATATTAATTTTGTTGGTTGTATTGAGGTACAACTTCATTCATGGTGGAAAAGATAACACCTTGTTGCTCATATCAAATGGAATGTTGCATATAGAGGAGGAAATATTCTAGCTGAGTTATTGTACTTGACTGCATTGAAGGAGAGAGCTTCATATATGGGACATGATGAACACTCTCCTTGGCTTCTACACGTTACAACTTGCTCCAAGAAGATGTCCCAAGTTGTAGAAGTATTAAGAGATGAAAGGGGCATGTGTTCACATTCAAGGGATTCAAGCATGCATTTATATCATTGCAAAAGTGTTTTGGAGAAGTTTCTTTCTTGTAGTCATTTCTTTGCAATATTGTAATTCATATTTTTATTCTTGTGATTGAAAACAATAATTATAATACTATATTTGTATGTTATAACTAAAACACCTTTCTTTTATTAATAAAGTTTGCCAATTTTTCCTTGTCAATGGTTGTCTTATTGTGTGCAATTGATGATTCATGTGTTTTATGCTTAAATCCTCAAATATCAATCAATTAAAATGAGTAAATATACTACCAATTGACATCAATTAATAATTAAATTGACTAAATATACTACCAATTGATAAAAATTAGTGAACAATGAATAAATATGACTAGATATATAACCAGTGAAATCAGTGAATAAAAATGACTAAGTATACTACCAAATTGTTCAAAATGATGATTAAAATTAATGACTAAATACAATACCAATGCATAGAAATTAGTGAGTAAAAATGACTAAATAAGTGACTAGTTAACAACAATTAATGACTAAATATATCAATGAATAAAAAATGACTAAATAAGTGACCAGATTACAACAATCAATAACTAAATCAACAACTAAATAAGTGACCAGTTAAATATATCAGTGAATAAAAAATGACTAAATAAGTCACCAAATCACAACAATCAATGACCAAATTAATGAATAAATATATCATTGTAAAAAAGTGACTAAATAAGTGACCAGATCATAGCAATGAATGACTAAATCAAGAACTAAATATACTACCAAATCGATCAATAAAAACAACCAATAAATGACTAAAAATGGTTTAGTCATCAATCTGGTCACGTTATATATCACTGAAAATAAACTACTAGTGGTCAAGTGACCAACTGTAGTGATTTATAAGTAGTTTTTGGTAGTTTTTTCAGTAGTTTATTGTTGTTTATGTACTAGTGATTAGTCTTGAATGTAGTATTCCATCCATCTCCTTCTCTGATTCTAATTTGATGGTATCCACTCTTTAGATCAATCTTTGTGAAATATTTTCCTCCACTCAAATAGTCCATGATGTCATCCATCCTTATCAATGGGAATCTATACTTGACAGTGTTCCTATTTATTTCTCTTGAATCTTTATACATCCTCCAGTCTTCATCTTTTTTTGGTGTTAGTATAGTAGGTACTACACATGGTCTTAAGCTCTCTCTGATCAATCCCTTTTTCAAAAATTCTTGTATCTATCTGTTTAGCTCTGCATTCTTTGCAAGTGTCATCCTATGTGCCACTTTTTTTGGTAAACTTGCTCTAGGTATTAGATCTATATGATTACTAATGCTCTGAACTAGTGGTAAACCATCTAGTATATTCTTTAATATAATATATCCATATTCAATCAATAGCTATGCTACTTCTTCATTCTTTGTGGTAGGATTCTCTGTCTTTGGATTACCTCTCCTCCTTGGAATCACTACAAAACACATGTTCTCATGTCTCAATCCATCCAAAAAATTTCTTCCATCTACCAAACATATTATGGTCATGCCACAATATTTCTTTTTGTCTTCTCCCTCCAAAGGTATCAATATAATTCTTTTACCATTTGTAGTCATAGTATAGGTATTCTTTCTTCCATCATGAATATATTTCCTATCATATTGCCATGGTCTTCCTATCATTAGATAAAAAGCATCCATAGGTATAATATCACACAATGCTTCATCCTGATATGATCCTATATGAAATTTCACCAAACATTTTTCATTCACCAATATATTATATTCATCTTGAATCCAAGATATCTTATAGGGGTTTGGATGTTTCAATCTCTTCAAATTCATCTTAGATACCATCTCCTCTAAAACTAGATTATCAGTGCTACCACTATCAATGATGAGTTCACATACATTTCCTCCAAATTGGCATATTGTCTTGAAAAAATTCTTTCTTTTTGGTGGTTCCTCAGTCACTTCTTCATACATCAAAGCCCTTCTTATTACCAATGATTCACTTTTCTCTAGTTTTCCAACCAAATTAGGAGATCCAAAGGGTTCTTCCATGTATGCAATTCATCCAGTATGCTCATTTTTCTTGTTGGTGATCCCTTTATCGCATTCAAATGCTCTATGTCCTTCACCTTCACACTTGAAATGTGTTCCTCTAGATATTCTCTTCTCAAATCTTCCTTCATCTCTCCTATGTCCATTGCAATCAAAATTATGACCTCCTTTGTCACTGTAGTAGAATTTTTTGTCTTCTCTTCCTCTGCGGTATGAATTATAGTCCTTTTCCTCACTATGGTAGGGTTTTGTTGTGCATGTTTTACACAATCGCCCCACCGAAGGTGGGGACCCTCTCTTTTTTCTCCTGACTGGTCGTTTTCACTCCCGATGAGCTTTTTTGTTCTCGTCTCATTTTACACACCCCTATTTCCAAGCCCAAGATGGTCATGAACCATAAAAAAATCAAAATACCTTTGGTTGAGATCATCTACCTAAATTTTTCCAAGTCATTTTCCATTGTGGGCCAAATCCTATAGGCTTTCATTTTCTTTTTTCTTGGCATCCATTAACCCTTGCAAACTTGCATTTGCAGGCTTCCTCTTGTTGTTCACCATTGCACTTTATCACTTGCCTACAACTAGGACTTGATGTTTGCACGAAATGTGGACCCTGAATTCATCTTCGCCGCAATGTCCTTCATGTGTTGCAGGCCCACAATTGTGTGTCTCCTTGTGTGGAACTTTGTCCCCATTTCACCATTTTGAGGTGGTCAATCCCTGAATTTTGCTCGCGTGGTGGGATCTGCACTTGGTCTCGCCATCCCCATCATTGTTTCATGCCATTTATGTAGCAACGAATTAATTATGGCACCCCACCTCCTTCCATCATCAACCTGCACAAGATGTTTATGTGTTTCTACTATAGCAAGAGGTTGAAAATATTGCAAAGTTACTGACTATAAATTCATGATTCCAAAACAATAATGAAAGAGTCTATGAGTGGGAGGTCTAAGTGGAGCTCATAAGAAAATTCGAAGGTATGTCTAAAATAGTAAAACACACTAAATCCTTTCACTCAAGCTACCTTCCCCTATCACATTGTATAAACATTTAAATTTGGTGCTGATGGTCATCATTCATACAGAACCCGCAATGCGGGTCTTCATTTGTCTCTCATTATTTTCTTAGTGGCATTCCTCAAACATCTTCCCACATATTACCATCCACAATTTTATCCCTACTGGAACTCGCACTTATAGATTCTGCATCTCCTCTAGTTGTTTCATGGTGGTGTTTCCTAACAACCATCCACACTCCTCTGCCCATGGGTTTGGATGGAATTCTCTTATGTCGGTTTCACTTGTGTGGAAGTTGTCTACCCAGGCGTCGTTATCCACGACTTTCTCTTTAGGGAACCCCAAATTCTCCCACTCGCGGATGACATAAACATGATGGAATTCCACATCATACTCCACCCTTTAGCTTGGTCATCATTAGTTGGCGGAAGTAAGTATAGGTTGGGGGCCGATTGAAGGATGCATAAAGTGCACTCTAGTAAAGTTGAATGGATTAAATTCTATGATCCTATAGGACTACCTCCAAGTTTCTATGTGGGGTGAAGCATTGAGTAATTAATGAGTAAGGGATTTTTCCAATATACGCTGTGATCTTATGAACCAAATGTGCCCTAAATTGAAATCTTATGAGTTTAGGCATAAAGGGTGATTTATCAAATGCATATCGATGTATAGTCAGGGGCTCACTACCATTTTTCTCTAGCAATGCTCCCATCACGTCGGCCCTGTCTGAATCCTCCATATTTGACCTTAGTGGAGTGCTTCTTTGTGGACCCTAATTGTGGGTTTTCCGTAGGTCCCAACCATTGTTCGCTCTATTTAAAAATTTCATCTCGGAGGTGACCTCCCGCTTCTTCCTTCCTGTAAAATTACTAATCACCTATGTTGAGGATGGAATGGCCAGATCTCAAATGATGATGATATGCTTTGGCCATGATTTTACACTAGCCCAAGGATTCGAAACTCCTGAATCATGGGTACTACTACAAAAAAGGTCGCAAGAGTTCATAGGTCCAGGCATGATTATAGTAATTGGACTTTCGACTTACCATTTCAAGAAAAACTTGGAGGCTAACATAATGTGGTGGATCGAGTGGATGTGATGAATTATTAAATGATGATGCAATCCTCATATAAGTAGATCACCAAAAAAAATCACACATACAACTACCACAAGGTGGGCTTTTGCCTACACCACACCATTATCCAGGTGGCATCTTAACTGTAGCACTTCGTGTTTCGCTATCTATGGTTCCTTTCGACGGAAGTCCTCTAAGTGGAGTCTGCTTCTCATTTTTCCATTCAAGTGGCTTTCTTTTAAAAATACAGCCTCACTCCTTTGTTCTTAAGGAAGGTCTCCATAGTGTCGCATGGTGAGGAACATTAAAAATTATGAAGATTTGGAGGGATGTGTTGGTAACATAAGGAGTCCTCAGAATGGTAATCATTGCTAAAACTTCCAACAAGTGACCGGTCATTGGCTCACCTTTAAAATAATGAACATTTCCCAAGGTCATTTTCACAATCAAATGATTATGATATCATTATTCACCACTCCAGTGATTGAGCACCATTAAGAGAAATGAGAATGAGCAATCTGGTATTCAAGGGTAGGGTAGTTCATGGCAACTCACACTAGCCAAGCAGGAAAAGTTCTTGAAAGGCAAGGAGGTCACAACCCAAATAGGATAGGAAGCTAATTGGAGGAGTATGATCTTGACTTCATAATGGAAAATATGAATAAAAACCCACACGTGATTATGCATGGCTAGTTGAAAAGGAGGTGGTTTTTTAAGACTAAAGGAGATGGTTCTAAATGAGGGGTGGTGGAGGCTAGGATTGTAGGCAACAAAGAAAATGAGAATCTAGGTCTTGTACCATCACTAGTCATCCTTTTTTTTTGTGGTCGCAACAATCTTCCCTCAGAGGTGTCTTGACCTCCTTCATCCGAACAGATCACTCATTGTAGAGTCCATCCACCTCGAGTAGTGGTGACAATGACCTTTATCCCCACAGACTCCTAGCTCAAAGAATTCCTTGCATATTGGACAAGCTAATCCAACTATAAGAAGACCAACCCCAATCGATCAAAAGGGAAAAATCCAAGAGGATCAGGAGGCATTATTATAAATTTTTTAAGCAACGAAAAATTGAGTAAAGTAAGGCTCGAAGTGCCTACGACGTCAAGAATGTAAGAAGTATTAGGCGATAATCATTGAAGCAGGCTAAACACACATGAAATCATGAATTCTATGATGGTTGATCAATCAAGAGAAGGAATACAGATGTGATTATTTGACACTATGAGAAGCTATCAAGGCTAAGGAATAAAGAGTATTTGATGCAATAATAAAAAATCATCATGGGGATTGTGGGTTTATTATAGGCCAATTATTCAAAGATACAAAATCAAGGATTGCAGATTAGCCGGGAAAGTTGGGAAGAGTATGAGTGGGGTCCTACTATGATTTGTGGAGGATAAAAGGAACTAAAATTTTGAGTTCGCAGTGAAAATGTCGAAATTCATGTAAGAGGGTGTCGCTACACGGGCTACTGCTTGTTCTGTGTCATTCTCTGAATGGACATTCTATAATGGAATCTGGCACCCTCATTCCTGCATTTGGCTCTCATGTTTCCCATGTGATGTACGCACTCTATGTTATGTTATCAAGCTTCAACGAGGTTTGGTATTAAGTGAGATTTAGTTGATTAAATTATTGGAGGCCATCTATCATTGGTGCATTATGCTGAGCGCCCAAAGTAATCATCAACGATGCTTCCTTGTGAGGGTCAAGCATGCAGAATAAGCCTCTTTTTGGTTGATTGGTTAAGTGATTGAACGTGAGTATGGATCTTATCATGAGGAGAAAATAGTGTTCGATGTTGTGTCCCAACAATGAAATTCACTGCTTGCAGGTGTTTAATTGCAGGAGTCTAGGTTACCTTTGTTGTGATCAAATGACTTTCTTCCTATGTATTCCCATGTTGTTGGATCTACATACCCCCTATCTACAAAGTGACATGGGCCTCTAGCACCCCCCCATGAAGCTCCTGCGAGTTCCTCTATCAGGTGAGATTAACCATTATGGTGTAGGGACTTGAGACCACTAAGGAGGGTGACATAGTATGAAAGAGATGGTTGATTAGGGATGGGATACACAACGGACTATTGGGGGGAATGGAACCAATAAATCAAATTGGTAGAGGCACAAAATGATAAAATGAATCAAAAAACCATGTCTTTGCTTATAATGTATGAGAAGAGTGAAGTTGGCGCATCATTTCCATGATGTATGAAAGGGGTGAAACTTTTGCTCATGGGCCTTGTATCTTGTGTGGCTTCCTTCACAATGTCATCTCCTTCACGACATTCTCACTTAATCGGTCTACACCTTTATTCCTAAATTTCTCTTTATGAGACACCATCTTTTATATTTGTTCCCGATCGTGAAATGAACGCGATAACTAAATTAGGACAGTGTTATTATTCTCTCCCAAGCACATAATAACAAATGTAGAGATCTATGAAACATGCACTTTAAATCTTTCAGAGTGAATCCAAACAAAGTAGCCTTGGCTCATAACATTGGATCACGTATGATAGTGAGCAGGAAACTTTTGGGACCGTTCAAGATAGGGAGGATCATTGAGACACGAAGGTCAAGGGGAAACATTTAGAAAGCTAGTCTTCCATGAGGGAAAATTTGAATGAAACTAAAACACTTATCATGCTCAGATGACAAGGAGATATCCTAATTTTCTATGCCTTGAAGTATGAAGTGCCTTTTAGCACTATCATTACTTATCATTGGTTGCTTAGAGAATATGAAGTGATGGGATTATTTGAATTATAATTAAGCAATCATTTAAAACAGGCACCCAAACATCAAATAGTCATATTTGAAAAGGTGTCATATCATTATTTGCATGAGCCTAATTCAATTTAATTTTTTACACAGGAATCCAATCATAAAATAAAGACCATCAAAGGAGCTTATTGAAGAAGGAGATTTCTCATGATGTGTCCACCTTTGGCATTACACCCTTAAAAGGTATGACCATGGAACCATGGGTGTGATCTAAGGAAAGGGAAGGAAGGTGAGGTCATAAGGAATACAATCTAAATGAAGAACTTGCACGTTGCCTTCCAAGCTTGCAAAGGGGATGTGATAATCAGAAATAACCTATGGAGCCGAACCAAGGAACTCATGAATGATGCATGCAATAGATTACCTAGTGGGAGTGTTGCATAAACACTGTTCATCTCACCAAGAGAACTAGCCAATGGATGGAAGCATGCCAAGGAGAGATAGTTCCAAGAACACAAATGGTTGTTCACTGAAGTCAAGAATGACCAAAGGCTATTTTATCTTTCACTAAATGATCATGATCCATCAAGAGTTGTCTCATTGGATTAGGGACAACTAATCCATTTAACCATAATGAAAATATACAAACAAGGCTCATTTGATTCACTAAAGGATGTTTCAAACACATCAAGCAAAAGGAAGCCTTTAAATAGTTTCAACTATAGAAAAAGGGCAATCAGCTACAGGACAAAAATACTAATGTAAAGAAAATTTGGGCTACACATTGAGAATTAATCCTAGCCATTCATTTGGGATTTGGAAAACTATAAATCGATACTTTCCCCTAATTTGTAAATGGTTGGAGAATTGGTGCAAAAGACATTTTTAGCAATAAAATATAGCATTGCATGGTTTTATGGATGTTCTATTTGATTTTGCTCATCTTGCATGCATGGTTCTACTTCTATGTTAGTTTTAGTGTGTAGTTCTTGAATGGCTATTATAATGATGTTGTTGTTATAGTATTTGATGAGCTTTCATCCCATAATTTTAGCACTTGTTGATGACAATTTGTTGTGCAAAGTTAGTCTGGGATTCTTTATGTCATTACTGCAACCTAGTTCAATTGCATGTTCATGATGTGTATGTGTAATCTGAAAATCTACAGACCTTAGAAGATTACACTAGTTTTGTGTAGCTGTAGGTTTCTCTTGGTCAAGCAAAACTCAGTTTAGGAAGCTTGTATAGACTGTAGCAGCCACCATTGTTACTATTCATTTGTAGCTTAGGATTTGGAACAACTTCTCTTACCCTTTCCCTTTTTCTATTTCTTTTAGTCCTTTGTTAGAGCAAGATCTCAAGCATCACCATGAAGCCAAATCAGATGAACTTGGTGGGTTTCAACTTGTTGTTTTGAGTGGGAAGCTATTATTCATTCACTTATAGCACTTTGAAACTCCATTTGCAAGCACAACTTCCCACGCTTTGTGAACCATAAAAGCCGACCTTGTGTTACCAACAAAACAAATCAACCAATTGAGATATTCCAAGCTTTTCAAGATTTTACATCTGAAACCTTGGAGTAGTGATTTGTAACTCGCTTGCAGATCTCTACCTTTCAAGAGAGTTAGTGTACTTGTGCACTGCCTGTGTTGAAAAGGTGCAAAAACACCCATCAACAGGTTTTTCATCCTTGTTTTTCTCCACATAATTTATTCTCTCTCCAGATTGTGATCTACTCCTCTAGAATATTTCTCTTGCACTTCTCTACCTTTGTTCAAACTTCTTACTTAGTTTTCCTTCACCTTTAGTGAAAATTGGTATGCTTCCTCAACTATTGTCATCTTTACTAGGCTCAATTCTTCTTGGATGTTTTTTCTCAATCCATTAATGTAACACACAACATTTTCTTTAATTGTTTCACTATTTCCAATTTTGATAATCATCTTGTATAATTCTTCAGTATACTCTTTCAAAGATTTTTCTTTTTGTCTCAGGTTCTTCAATCTTTTTAGTAATTCAAGCTCATAATTAGCAAGTATTAATTGATTCTTCCACTTCCTCACAATCCCATCCCACTTTGTGATTTTCTCCTTCCCTCTTCTATTTCAATTGAAATTCTTTCCACTATATAGAAACATGTCCTTTCAACTTTGTTTTTACAAATTTTACTCTTTTTGGATCTTCAATTTCTTCATATTCAAAGTACTTCCATATCATTGATCTAATAAATCGATTTCTCAAGGTTTAAATTTCCTATGTAATTTTGAATTTCAATCCTAGGTTGCTTACCAATCTTTGAAATAGATTTCAACATCTTTACCTAATCTAATTCTTCTTCTTCTTCTTCAAGGTTTTCTTCAATCTAATTTGTATCATGATCTAACTCATCAACACTTTCATCTACATGTCTAGGATTTATATCTCTTTGTCTATATTCTTCTACAACATCCAATCAGACTCCCATTTCTTGCACCATCTCTAGAATTTCATCCATTCTTCTAGAAACATTGATCATTCTAGGTGCTCTCCTTAGTATCATATCTTCCCTTGGATCTAATGCAACTACCTCAATTTGGTGATATGGTTGTAGGCGTTTCAAATGCCCTTAGTCGATGATCAGCTGAAAACACATGCAATCTACCTTAGGTTGGTGATCTGTTCATCACAAGGAATTTGTTTAGGACTCGAAAACTCACTCTGATACCACTTGGTGCAATCACAGATGGAGAGTCTAAATAGGGACTGTCCAACCATGTATCTTAGAGTCAGCACAAAAGAAATAACTCAAGAAATACTCAGTGAACATAGAACTGTATTGATTCAATAACTTATAATCTTACATGCATCATATGCCTTATATACAAAATAACTAAGGGCTCAAAGACCTATTGCAAGGGAAATACAACATTACAATTGGCTCTTAGGCCTTATTAGGTAGGTGGATCTAACTACTTGAATCTTAACTATCAACTATTGAACTAACTGATTTCCTATGAATTATAAATGATCTTGAATATGATTCTCTAGCTCAAACAATTGTCTATGTTTCCCTCAAAGGTTTACAACCCCAATCAATGATCAAGCATGTAGGCCATCCTTAAAACATGAGAAGATAATCCATTGCAAAAGAAATGTATTACAAATATCCAAGAAAGATCCCTTGGACCCAAAATTCCTTGTATGATATTTTATTAAACTTCACACGCTCTGAAATAGGTTGACACAATCTGCCTAAGCTAGACATGAACCAAATGCTCTGACTGTGAATTAACAAAGAAACTCTAAGAGCGGTAACTTTTTGTAAACAAATGTAAACTTCTTGAAATATGGATATGATGTAGATGAACTTGTGAAGAAGCTATATCCTACTCCATGAGCTGAGAAATGACAATGCGATGAAATGTGCAATAAACTATTGAGACACCTACCAAATGAAATGCAAGAATTTTTTTTTTTTGGTTGATACAAAATTTCTTTACAACCAGGGATGCTCCTTCATCACATCTTAATATATTTCAAGTTTGATCTTGGTTGATGAAATTATTGTAATAATGTTGCAAGTTCTGCCCTTGGATGCTCTTGACTAATTTTAGGATCTTCAATTTGTTCAATAGTTTTTTCTAGGATTTAAATGTTAAATCTTGATATCCAACTGAAATCTTCATATTTTTAAATATTAAAATATTGACACTGACATATTTGAATTTGGGCTCAAAAGGGCTAGAAGCTAGACCATACTTATCCTTGTTGGTCCTAAAGTGTCAAGGGAAAATATTAAATTTTTCCTTTCATTTCTCAAAGATATTTTATAAAATGGGAAATTAAATGTATAATTAGGTCCAAGCACATACGGGGAGCTAAACCTAGTGTGAAATTGTCAAGGGTGACACTTTACGATGTTATAGCACTCAATAGTGCATCCATCTAGTTTATAATGAATGTCATATCTGAAACCTATATAAATCACCATAAAACTCTAACAATCTTACATCCTACATCAGAAAAGACTACTTGCACAAGTAGTCGAGGCTATAATGAATACATCACCATCTTCCTTCTCAAACTCAAAATCATAATCAAACTTGTTATTTTTCATCTTCCTTTCCTCTTTACACTCCTTATGGAAGTTTTCAAGCTTACCACAATTCCAAAAAATAACTTTGGACTTTCCAAGAGATTTGGATCTCCCCCTGGACTTGGGTTTCTTACACTTCTCATTATATTTCAATTTTCCTTATATCTTCCATGAACATTTATGGCCTCCTTTCCATTAATGGATACCTTCCTCATCTCTCTTTAGAAATCAAAGAGCTCACCACATATTTAATCTTCAAGATAACATAAGTACTCCCAATAGCCATCAAAAGAGAATCTCACAAATAAAGCAAAGAACAAAGAAAAATCTGATATTTTTGAAGGAAACACAATCTACTCGAAGGGGGGTGAATTAGTAGATTTAATCAATTCAAAACTATTAACCTCAACTCAAAATATTAGATCGTGCAACTTGAATATTCACTACTACTAAACAAGCATTAAGGACACATTCACACACTTGAACACCAAATATATGTGGAAACCCAAGATGGGAAAAACCATAGTGAGAATAGTTACTTGGATCTACTATCCAAATCTAGCCTCACAAATAAAAAAATATACAAGGATTTTACAATTTGAAGTAGGCATTGACCTACTAGAGAAATCAATCCCTTAATTTATTTTTAGGCACCAACCTACTAGAGACACCAATACCCAAGTACAATGAACTGAGAACCAACTCTACAAGTAGAAAACTAGTCCTAATAGAATACATAGATAAAGCTTGTGGATCTGTAGTGCAGCAAAACACACCTCACACATGTGCTAGAGTTACAATTGACACTCTTCCACACTGCATATGATGTTTTGTTACTGGCACACACACTAAGATGAAAATCTCTCTTTTATACTCACCACATTCTCTTCAATTTACTCCTTTGGCCAATTTTTTCTTCACACTAGTGTAATTATACTTGACATTGTGTATCTATGCAACAAAAAAATATTTGCATGACATTGCATCAACACTCTTTTATGTCAACCAGGGATCTACATATAACCAATTACATAAGGAGGACCTAAATTTAAACTAAATAAAGCATGTAACAAGTTGGTCCAAAATCAATTTTTTTTTCTTCTAAAAGAACATGATATCATGCACTACCATAAGAAACTTAACTAGGTCATATCTTGACATCACACAAGATTTAAATTATGTAGGCTACTAGTCATTACTACACATGTCTCAAGCACCAACTGGTTGACAGAAAAACATAGGGAGCCTTCTACCATTTCAATATGTATTCATGTTGAATATATCCTCCATAAACTCTAGAATATGATAAAACTAGTGTAGACATACTCTCCTCTGAAATTGTAGAGTCTACAATGCCTCCACAAAATAAACCTAAGAAACACTAAATCAACACTAAATTTTACATTCTAATATAGCCTTCCAGATCACCTCTATCACTATGAATGGATGCAAGCAATATATTTCAAGTATACAATAGTAATACTAACAATCCTTAGTATCTAATAATGCATATTCCTTTATTTAGTAATATGACAACATAATTACCAACAAAAATAGGTATGAAACCACACTAAACTTTTGGCATACAATATACCTCCAAAAATATAACTAGTAACATATATTTATGCAAATATTTGCAACTCAGAATGATATGACAAGGGAATATAATGATAATTCATGTATAACTTAGCCTTACATCCTTGACACAATGAAGTCCTTTGACATCAATGACAACCTCCATTCAATAATCTCTCCCTTTGTCATTGATGTCAAACAAAAAAATGTTGGGCCACTCATAGAACCAGTCAGTCACATATGAAGAAATTTCTCCCTCTTAGATTGATTTATCTCCCTTGGAAGATATAGACTCCCCTTGCTGAAAATATTTTGCAATACCACCTAGCCTTCTTGTGGTAGGGAGACCAATCTCCTCCTCAACCTATACTTCCTCTTGATTCAAGAGGAGGGAGCAATAACTCCCATATTCTATTAGAGAAATTTAAAAGTATCCTTAAGAGGTTGTTTTGTGAATATTTCTACCACTTTCTCCTTTGTCTTAGAATACTACAACTTCACATTCTTTTTTGCAACTTTCTCTCTCAAAAAATGATACTTTATTGCAATGTGCTTTTTCTTTGAGTGCATTACTAGATTCTTTAAATTTTTATGGCATAGGTGTTATTAAAAAGAATAGAAATAGTTTCATCAAAATTAATCTTCATCTCCTTCATTTGTTATTTCATCCATAATACTTGAGTGCAACATGAGGTTGTAGCAATGTATTCCACTTTTTCTATAGATAGAGAAATTGAGTCATGTTTCTTTCTCAACCAAGACACCAAACTATCACCAAGAAATAATGTTCCACCACTTGTGATCTTTTGGTCATCTATCCTTCCTGCCCAATATGCATCTATGTATGCAGTCAGAGTGAAATTTTCACTATTTGGATACCATAGTCCAAAATCCATTGTACCTATCAAATATCTAAATATCCTCTTTACTAATATGGCATGAGTTTCCCTAGGTGTTACCTAAAATCTAGCTACCATTCCAACTTCTTGCATTATATCTAGTTTAGATGTTATCACATACAACAAGCTACCAATCATATATATGTGCAAGGTTTGGTCTATTGGAGAATATTCATCATCTTTACTCAACTTGCATTTTGTAACCATAGATGTACCCACTAGTTTGTATTTTTCCATCCTAAAATTACTTAGCATCTCCTTTATGTGCATGTTCTATAAAATCAATATCCCTTTGTCTAATTGTGTAATCTACAACCCAAGAAAGAAATATAATTCACCTAGCATTGACATTTCAAACTCACTTTACATTTCCTTTTGAAACACCTTGCACATGTCATCACTGCTACCGCCAAAAATGATATTATCTACATAGATCACAACTATCAATAGTTGATTACCTTCTATTTTTATGCAAATATTACTATTTTCACTTCCTCTTTGGAACCCATGTTTCAATCATCCATTCAACCTTGAATACAAAGCACTGGGGGCTTTTTTGAGTCCATAAAGATCCTTCTTCAATCTGCATACATAATCCAATTTTTAGAACATTGAAACCCTTAAAGTTGTTCAACATAGACCCCTTTTTCTAGTTGTCCATTCAGAAATGTTGACTTAACATCCATCTAGTATACATTGAAATTATTGAATGATGAGAAAGCTAAAAACATCCTAATTGCTTCTAGTCTTTCTACCATATCAAATTTCTCTTCAAAATCTATGCCTTCAACTTGAGCATATTCTTTACACACAAGTCTAGTTGTGTTTCAAATTACTTCACCTTCTTCATTTATCTTTTTTCTAAAACCCACTTGGTTCCAATCGCATTCTTACTTTTAGGTCTTGGTACCAATTCACTAGTTTCATTCTTCTTGATCTAATTTAGATCTTTCTCCATAGCTTCTAACCAACATTTTTCTTTGATTTCTTCTTTATAACACTTTGTTTCTATCTTTGATAGTAATAGAAAGTGTACTTGCTCATTTTCCTTCTCAATTATCCTTTAGGTTTAAACCCCACTATCTTTATCTCCTATAATTTTTTCTTCAACATGATTCTTCTAAACATATTTTATTGGATTTTTGTCAAAATTTTTGAATCTTCATCACTTTTGTGGATTTATTCTTCATCATATTCTACTTCTAGAGTACCAATAGACTAAATTGATTCATCAACTCTCACATTTGAACTTTCCACAATCCTCTTCATCCTTTTGTTATAACATCTATATGCTTTTCTTTTCAAGGAATAACCAAGAAAAATACCTTCATTAGATCTATAATCAAACTTACCCAAATTTTCATCCCTTTTTATGTAGCATTTTCTTCCAAATATCGTGATATGTCTAATTGAATCTGGTCTTCACAACTCATATGGTGTTTATTAGTCTTGTGTTTAATTTGAACTCTCTTCAAGATATATACCACATTTTTAATTGTTTCTCTCTAGTACATATCTGGTATATTTTCTTGATACAACATTGTTCTTTCCATCTCTTGTACAATTTAGTTCTTCCTTTCTACAACTCCATTCTTTTGCAGAGTCCTAGGTGTAAAATTTTTCCTTCATATCCCATGATCCTCACATAATTTTTCATACTTTTTAGAAGTGAATTCTCCCCCTTTTTCTGATCTTAAAACCTTGATTATTCTTCTAATTTCATTCTCTACTAATTCCTTGAATGACTTAAACTTCTAAAATGCTTCTAACTTCTCTTAGAAAATTAATCCAAGTCATTCTAGTGTAGTCATCAATGAGCACCATGAAATACCTATCTCCTTGTAGACTCTTTATCCTCATAGGTCCACATACATAGATCTATATGGACCAAATCCAATTGTTTTGATGTAGAATACTCCTTAGTAGGAAATCTTCTTTTTGTTTGTCTTCTTTTATGAAATAGTTTTGTAACTGATAGATTGAGGCTTCTTAATATTTGCCATATCCCATACGATTCCTCTTGAGCTAATCTTTACAATGTCATCAAAATTAATATTTCATATCCTTTTGTGCTAAATCCAAATTTCTTCTCTCTTCATAGTAAGACATTTTTTTCCATTCAACTTGAGCTAAGATGATATATGTTATTTGCTATCCTACTTCCTTCCGCAATCAATTCTCTGGTACTTGATTTCTTGATTTCATGGACCTTGACACTAAACGATATCTTATAACCTTTGTTGCACATCTGAATCACACTTAAAGGTTATGTTTTAGTCCTTCAACATACAAAATATCATGTTTCTTTGTTCTACCACCATCAAGACTCAAAGTACCCTTACCAGTGATCTTGGCAATACAATTATTTTTGTCATAGAACCTCCTTCAAATTTCTTGAAATTTATGTACTTAATTTTATCTTCAGTCATGTGACTTGAACATCTACTATCTATGATCCATAGATTCTTCTCTTTCTGAGCATGTAGATTAATTTGAGCAATCATTGATTTCTTTAATGTTTTCTCCTCTAGAACTTTCTTCTAGACCTTATCTAATTCATGACTTCTACATTTTGATCCTTTTATTTTTCTTTTTAGAAGAGGGGGGCTTACAAAATTTCTTATGCAATTCCTATCAATGTGTCCAAAATTGTTGCATTTGTAGAAAATGATATTAGAATTGAATAGAGGTGCAAATGCATTATTGTTGACAAGGTTATTTCTTCTTACCAAAGCTTTTCTATAGTCCACATCCTTATGACCAAAATTATTGCAATTAAAACAATAATTGGAAAAAGAATAATTGAACCTGGTGTTGTATCCTTGACTTTTGGCTCTTCTACTCTTATTTTGAACTTGAATAAAGCCATAATATTGTCTCTTAATTTCATCACTTGCAATAACTCTTTCAAACTTTTTACTTCTAAAACTAGTCAATTTCGAACCTATTTTAGTAGGCTTCACAGACTGTTCTTTCACCTTGTTCTTTTCATCATCAAAACCAATTCTAGTTTTAACATGTGGAGATCTATTTCATATCAATATCAAATCTATAGTCTTTGTACTCTTTCCAAACTTCATTTGCATCTATTTATTCACCTTCTCAATATATTTTTTTATCGACACGACATCTTCTTCAAGCTTCTCACAGTCCTTGTCTTTTTACAACAATATTCTGGTTAGAACTTCTCCATTCCTTTTTTCTTCTTCTGCATGGTTCTTCAATTCAACAATCATCTTCTATGCTTTCTCTAAATCCAAAGATATATTTTCTTTATCCTTCACTTCTATAATTCTCTTCTTTAGTCTCTTAATCTCTTTTCCAATGTATTGCAATTCTTCTACAAGATCTACTTCTTCATTATTTCTAAAATCCAATTGTGTATCCTCTTCATTAGTTTCAAAATCCATGAATATAGATTTTTTATTTTTCATCTCCAGAGATATATTTATCTTCTTCATCAGTAGAGTAGTCTCCTCATTAGTGTAGAAACTCTTTTGTTTCCTTTCTAATTTATTCCTTCTTTGAAATGATTCATTTCCATACTTTTTCTTAACATTGTTAGAATCCTTATGGGGACACTTAGCCATAAAATATCCTACTTCGCCACAATTAAAACACTTTAAAAAGGTAACTTTCCTTTATCCTTATCAGAACCTCTTTATAGCTTTCTAAAAAAATTGGCTTCCTCTAAATCTGATCCAATATCAAAATATAGATCAATTTGCTTCTTAGATACTCTAAATTCCACCTCTTTCCTCATAGAATCCTCACTTTCAAATCTCATTTCAAAAATAGTTAGAATTCCATGCATTTCAATCATCTTCAAAACATTTATATCCTTAGCTTCTTCAATTGTAGAGACTTTAATCAAACCTTCTAGGAAGAGATCTGTGTGCCTTTTTCACAACATTATTTTCTTTCAGTTACTCACCAAGGCCTTGGATAGAGTTGAAAAATTCATCATCCCAAAACAAGAATGTGGTAATATTTTCATCTTATTTCATCTTCAAACTTTCAAATTGAGATCTATGAGCTTTTTACTTTTCCTTTTTAAATTTTTCATCATCATATGCAATTTTTCCTATATTTCCTTCATTATTTTGCATTGAATCACTTTCACAAACTTAGAGTTAGTCAATCCACATAAAATAGCATTCCTTTCCTTAGCATTAATTTTGTAATCCCTCTTTCTAGCCTAATCCCTTGGAGGGTTTTTCAGGAATCTCATATCCCTCTAAAACTGACATCTAGAAATCAAGTCCTAGAGTGATCAAGTAGGACTCCATCCTAACTTTCTAGAATGAAAAATTGGATCCATCAAAGAGTAGTGCTTTATTTGCAAAGAATTCTTCCTGAGAAACTAAGTTTTTCATCTTGAAACTACCTTAAGTTGTTAGGATTCTTTAAAAGAACTTGGCTCTTATACTAGTTGAAGGGTACACATATATTGAGAGGGGTGAATCAATAGATCTAATTAACTCAAAACATCAAATGATACAACTTAAATATTCACTACTATTAAATAAGTATTAAGCACACATTCACACAATTAAACACCACATATATGTGTAAACCCAAGATGGAAAAAACCATAGTGAAAATAGTTGCTTGGATCTACTTTCCAAATCTGGCCTCACAAAGAAAAAATATACAAGTGAATTTTAGAATATGAAGTATGGACCAACCTACTAGAGACACTAATCCCATAATGTATTTGTAGGCACCAACCTACTAGAGACACCAATCCCTGAGTACAATAAACAGAGAACCAACCCTACAAGTAGAACACTAGTCCTACTGAAATACATAGATAAAGCTTGTGGATTTGTAATGCAATAGAACACACCTCATACATGTGCCAAAGTTATGGCTAACACTCTTCCATACTGCATATGATCTTCTAATTTTGGCACGCATGATGAGATGCAACTCTCTTTTATATTCACCACCTTCTCTTCTATTTACACTTACGTAAAAAATTTCTTCACACTAGTGCAATTATACTTGACATTGTGCATCCACACAACAAATAAGTATATATGTGACATTGCATCAATACTCTTCTATGTTTTCCAAGGATTCACAAATAACTAGGATGACATAAGGAGGGCCTAAATTCAAATTACATGAAATGTGTAACAAGTTGGTCCAAAATAAAAAAATTTTGTTGCTAAAAGATGATATCGCATGCTACCACATGAACCATAACTAGGTCCTATCTTGACATCAGACAAAATATTTTAATTTTTGACACTACTAGTTGCTACCACACAGGTCTCAAATATCAACTAGTTAACAAACAAACACATAAAACCTTCTATCATTTCAATCTTTTTGCATGCTAAACATGTATCCTCTAAAAACTCTAGAAAATGATAGAACGAGTGTAGATATACTCTTTGTAGAAACCAAAAATCCTACACCACCTCCACAAAGTAGACCTGAGAAACACTAAACCAACAATGAACTAAAATATTTTGTTACAACCTTTTATATCACCTCTATCACTATGAATGGATGCAAGCAAGATATTGCAAGAATATAGAAATCATACAAACACTCCTCAGTGTCTAATAATGTATCTTTCTTGATTTAGTAATATGATAGTAGAATTTCCAACACATATAGGTATGCAACCACAGTAAACTTCTGACATATAACATACTTCAACAAATATAACTAGTAACATATATTTCTATAAATATTTGCCACTCAAAATGATATGATGGTGTAGGGGCACCTAAAGTTCCATTTTTTCTTTAGTTTTGTAATTTTGGGTTGAAAATTGGTTTTAGTGGTTAATAAGGTCATTATGACCATATCCTATCTATTCAATTCATTTTTGGTTTTGGGTTTAGTCATTGGTGGGAAAAGTTGGAAAATTGCAAAAAATGTCAAAAGTTGTCAAATTGTCATGCAACGTTTTTTTAGAAAGTTGTCAAAAATGTGGTTTTCAGTTACATAAATTTTTTAGAAAATGGAAATAAATTGTAAATTTTTGTAAAAATCACGAATAGGCTGAAATGGTCAAAGACAAGCATTATTGTATTGATTTTTCAAACTTGGAGTGAATGGAATGAAGTTTTTTGGTGTTTTCTAAAAGTTGCAGCATTTTATGTCTATTGTCATGACTTGTACGACCTATATGTAGGTATGAAACCAATTTTATATTTTTGGCATGTGAATCTTCTTTCTTTTTTTTTTTTTGCAATAAATTTCATTGAGTTTTGTGTGAGATATGGCTATTTTGGTGAAGGCTACCCTATTCTAACAATGTTTTCTAGAATTTGTAGTCTGAAAATGTGCTAGTACAACCATGTACGATACATTTCTGGTATGAAATCAATGGTAAAATATGATTTAATTAGTCTATTTTCATATTCTTTTAGTTTGATCAAATTTTATTAAGTTTTGAATGAGATATGTCATTTTTGGTGAGAGCAGGTTTGTGGTTGCCTAGGGTTTGCAGTTTGAGAAAAAAAGCCATAACTTTCTTTGCCATTGTTGGATCTTAATGAAAACTGGAGGAAAATTCTATAATTAGGTTATCTTCAATCCTTTTGAGGTTATTGGCTTCATTATTTGTTTTGTGAAAGTTATTAATGATTGTTCATTTCATTTCACAATGAAGCAGCCTATGGGTTTGATCAATGAACGCCTTGATTTGTTATGTTCTATACAACAAAACCCTACTTCATTTTAACATATGTTCAGTAAATTCCAAAAGAGTATCCAAAACAATTTTTGCATTCCATTTAACAAGTACCTAAATAAAATTATGACAAAGAATGTCTGAATTGTTGCCCCACCTTTTAGGTTTGAGAACTCATTGCCTAGGATGAATAAAATACATAATTGTAGCCTTAAGTTTTGAAGTCCTTTTTGAAGGTGATAGGAAAGTTTATTGAGGTCTTTCCCCTCTGCTACATAATTTTTGTATCAGCGCCTGGAGATCTAGGCAAGAGAAGTTTTGGAAATTATGTGTTGTTTTTGATAGGTTGAAGTGAAGAACCTGGATGCCAAAAGACTAGGTAGTGAGGAAAAGGAAAGGAAATCTAGGTGAGGTATCACAAGAAGCATAGATCAAGAAAATAGGAGAGATAGAAAGATGTAGCAGCAATATAAGAAAGAAGTTGTCAAAAATAATGAAAAGATGAAAGATAATAGGGTAATCCTAGTTGAAGAGTTTGATAGAAGAATGGAAGAGTTTGAAAAACGTGTTGAACTTGTATTATGACAGTGTCTTGAAAAATCCTATCAAGAAAATGTTTGGCATTGGTTAATGAGAAAGAAGGTGAAATGGCCTCTTAATAAAATGATGGAAAAGAGAAGGAAGCAACAAGAAGGAAACATATTGAGAAGGATGTTGAAAGTACTTAATAATCCATCCAAGGAAGAGGAAAAAGATGAAGAAAATGAGTCCATTGAGACTCAAAATTTTGTTTCTAACAATATTTGTGAGTATGTGTTTATAGGTGTAGCACATGAAGATAATGGAAAAAATTATAAAGAAGAAGGAGAAGTGAATGTAGTGTATGAAGATTTTTATGCAAATGTAGCACAATATGGTGAAGCAAAAACAACATAGGTATTGGTTGTATTTTCTAATTTTATGGATGATGAATATGTTGACAATTTGTATTCAAAAGATGAAGATGAAGACATGGATAGTGTTAATGTGGCATATGAACAAGAACTATAGTTTTGGAACCTTGAAGCTAATAATATGCTAAGTAATAGATGGTGCAAGAAAAATAAGAAGAAAGATCTAGGGAAAGTCAGGAATGTAGAAAATACAGCAAGGTGTAAGGAGTATCAACTTTTGGAAATGAATTCCCAATTGAATGGAAAGTGGAAGAGAAGTGGAAGACCGAAGGTAAAAATGAAACATGCATTTGAATTTTTACAAGGAAAGTAAGATTCCACATATCATATTTGTAGATTGAAGAAGCCCGCAATGGAAGAACAAGAAGAAAAAGAAAACCTACACTCAAGTGGGACTTAAGTTTTCTTCCCCTTGGGTGTATGGTGCAGGGGCACCTGAAGTTCCATTTTTGCTTTAATTTTGTAATTTTGGGTTGAAAATGGTTTTTAGTGGTTAATAAGGTTATTTATGACCATCTCTTATGCATTAAACTCATTTTTTGTTGTGGGTTTAGTCATTGATGGGAAAAGTTGGAAAATTGAAAAAAAATTCAAAATTTGTCAAATTGTCATGCAACTTTCTTTTAGAAATTTTTCAAAAATGTGGTTTCCAGTTACATGCAATTTTTAGAACATGGGAATCAATTGTAAATGGTTTGAAAAATCATGAATAGGTTGAAATGGTTGAAGGCGAGCATTATTGTATAGATTTTTCAAACTTGGAGTGAATGGAATGAAAGTTTTTGGTGTTTTCTAAAAGTTGTAGAATTTTATGTCTATTGGCATGACTTGTACAACCTATATGAAGGTCTAAAACTAATTGGAGTTTTTTTCATGTGAATCTTATTTCTTTTTCTTCTTTTGTCATTATATTTCATTGAGTTTTTTTGGAGATATGGCCATTTTGGTGAAGGTTGCCCTGTTCTAACAATGTTTTCCAAAATTTGCATTCTAAAAATATGATAGTACATTCATGTATGGTACATTTATGGTATGAAATAAATGTGAAAATATGAATAAATGAGTCTAGTTTCATATTATTTTGTTTTGACAAAATTTTATTAGGTTTTGAATGAGTTATGTCATTTTTTTATGAGAGCAAGTTTGTGGTTGCCTGGGGTTAGCAGTTTGAGAAAAAATGTCATAATTTTTTTTCCACTTTTAGATCTTTATGAAAATTTGAGGAAAATTATGTAAATAGGTTATCTTCAATCCCACTGAAGTGATTGGATTCATTATTTTTTTTGTAAAATTTATTAATGACTGTTCATTTCATTTCACGGTTAGATAGCCTATGGGTTTGATCAATGAACTTCTTGTTTTTCCATGTTCCATACAAAAAAGACCTAATTCATTTTAATATATGTTTAGTAAGTACCAAAAGGGTATCCAAAACAGTTTTCACATTCCCTTTAACAAGTAGCTAATGAAAATTATGACCAAAACAGTTTGAATTTCTACCCCACCTAGTGGGTTTAGAACTCATTGTCTAGGATGAACAAAATGCATAGTTGCAACCTTAAGTTTTGAAGTCCTATTTGAAGGTGATAGGAAATTTGTTTGAGGTCCTTCCCCTCTTCTACATCATTTTGGTATCATAACTCAAAGATTTGTTTAAGAGAATTTTTGGAAATTGTGTGTTGTTTTTGATAGGTTGAAGTGAAGAACCTAGATGCCAAAAGACTAAGTAGTGAGGAAAAGAAAAAGAAATCCAGGTGAGATATCACAAGAAGCGTGGATCAAGAAATGATGAGAGATAGAAAGAAGGCCTCAAAAAGAATGATAAGATGAAAGACAATAGGGTAAGCCTACTTGTAGAGTTTGATAGAAGAATGGAAGAGTTTGAAAAACATGTTGAACTTGTATTATGACAGTGTCTTGAAAAGTCTATCAAGAAAATGTTTGGAATTAGTTAATGCGAAATAAGGTGAAATGGTCTCTTAATAAAATGATGGAAAAGAGAAGGAAGAAACAAGAAGCTTATAGATTGAGAAGGTGGCTAAAAGTACTTAACACACCATCCAAGGAAGAGGAAAAAAATGAGTCCATTAAGACTCAAAATTTTGTTTCGAACAATATTTGTGAGTATGTGTTTACAAGTGTAGCACATGAAGATGAATATGAAAAATGATATAAAGAAGAAGGATAAGTGAATACAGTGTATGAAGATTGTTATGCAAATGTAGCACAATATGGTGAAGAAGATGTTACAAAAACAACAGAGGTATTGGTTGTATTTTCTGATTTTATGGATGATGAATATGCTGACAAATTGTATTCAAATGATGAAGATGAAGACATGAACAGTGGTAATGTGGCATATAAACAAGAACTATAGTTTTGGAACCTTGAAGCTGAGAAGATGCTAAGTAAGAGATAGTGCAAGAAGAAAAAGAAAGATCCAACGAAAGTTAGGAATGTAGAACATACAACAGGTGTAAGGTGTTGGAAAAATAAGGACAGACAACTGAGAGGGGGGGTGAATTAGTTGTCAAAAAATAATAAAAATTTCAAACTTAACTTAATTGTATATCTGATGAATAAGAAATTAACCATAAACAATTAACACATCAGAGAGACAAAGAACACCAAAATAATTTACATGGAAACCCTGTTAGTGGAAAAACCATAGTGGATGTTAGTCCACAATATTATACCCTATTAAAATTATAATGAAAACAACAAGGGGAATGCACATGCATTCAAACACACTTCCTAGAGATCACCGATCAATTACAAAAGGGGATCACTTCCCAACAGTATAGAATAGGATTAAAATTTGGAGGGTACGAACTAAGAAAACAACTTTTGCACAAGCTTGATTACAGTTTCAGTTAAGCACAAAAAACTCCTTCACTTTTCACTCAAACTACTTCACACTTCGCTCAGTATTCTTCACACTCTGCTTTCAATCAAATGAGATTCACACATACACACATAGGATCACACCCAACACATGAAGCACACTTTGTACCGGTGAAACAATGACTCTTATATATTTGCTACATGAGATTTCATCAACAACTTAGTCGGCTAGAAAAATAAAGCATATTTGCAATGTCGGCCCAAATTTACAATTAAATTTTCAATGTGAATCCACCAAGGTTGACCAAAACATAGTGGGGACCCAAATTAACATCTCCAACACAAAAATACTTCAATTAATTTCACCTCGAAGATCCAAAACACACTACCAGCATCATGTTGGTCAAGAACATGAAAAATCAATCATATGCAAGAATTTTTTTTGACCGCGATCACACCAATCATGTGGACATACCACAAAGATAAAGCATGATCTAGAGACATCCAAGAGCACCAAGAAACAATAGAGAAACATCTTCATCAACTAAAATTACCATAATTACACAATCTTCACTCAGGAACTCTGACAAAGACCACAAAAATATTGTCAAACCACAACATGATCAATTCTATATGTGGACCTCTAAAACTTCTAGTGGATGATCTAGATATACTCAGAAGAAAACCCTTTAATCCATAGTAGCTGATCTTCAACGTACAAAACAAGACACCTTCATACCTACACAGTTCCACTGGGAACTTGGAACACTTTATTTTACAATTTTCTCAATATCCTCGACATATTGAGCCTTTATTGCACCAAATGCTAATAGTGTTGACATCAATGACAACCACATATCAACAAAACATCCACAACATTCAAAAATATCCCCCTTTGGCATTGATGGCAACACATGATGTGAAAAATACTATCGACCCAACACACTTGATTTCCCTTGGTTCTGACTCTTCTCCTCAATTTCTCTTCTCCCCTTAAAAGAATTTTTCACATTGCACTTCTCCCCCTTTGACATCAATGGCAAAGGTAACCATGACCTTTCCATATACACACTTTGAACCACATATCTGCACATCTAACTACTCCCCTTGAATAGCAGCCACAAAAACATCAACCCAGATTAGAATATAGCAATGTAGTTCGCAGATTAATGCAAGTAAATGCATCTCTGAGTTCTTATCAGGAGGGGTAATTACCCCTAGCATTCCTCTGAGATACTCAAAAGTATCCTTTCGCAATGGTTTAGTAAAGATGTCTACAATCTGTTCTTTGGTAGGAGTATACTCCAATCTGACTTCTTTCTCATTCACTTTCTCCCTCAAGAAGAGAAACTTGATTGATATATGTTTTGTCTTAGAGTGTAGTACTTCAGATTCTTTGAAATATTTAGACAGAATTTGAATTATCATAGCATATGGCACAGGTTCATATACTCACCGAGTATCTTCATCATCTATTCCCATCCATATCACTTTAGTATAATTCATTTGCAGAATAATATATTTTGCTCTCGCCAGTGAGATAGAAAATGGAATTCCTACTTTTTGCTTAACCAAAGACAATTCAACTTTTCCTAGGAAGAAAACACCACCACTAGTACTTTTCCTGTCATCTACATCTCCAACCCAATCAACATCAATATATGCACTCAAAGTGAGATCATAATCCTTTGGATACCAAATTCCAAAGTCAACTTTTCCTTTCATATATCCCTAAGATCTCTCTTTAAATACCATGTGTGTGATTCTTTTGGATCAACCTAAAATCTAGCAACTATACATATAGCATTCATAATATCTAGTCTAGTTTTTGTTAAATAGAGAAATCCTTTGATCATTGACATGTATCTAGTTTTGCCTCCTTAGGAGAATCATCATTTTGTGTTAGTTTTCTGTAACCGTCACCATGGGAGTACCAACAAGCTTCGATTCTTCCATCCCAAATTTCTTTAGTAGCTCTCTCACATATTTAGACTAAGATATGAATATCCCCTTGTCTAACTAAGTAAATTGCAATCCTAGAAATAACTTCATCTCTCCAATCATGATCATCTCAAATTCATTCTTCATTTCATCAGTAAACTTCATACATATATTGTCATCACCTCAAAAAATGATGTCATCAACAAAAACTTCTATAATTAACTCTTTATCATGATCCAATTTGAAATATAAGTTGCTATCAATAGTACCTTTAGTGAATCCAAGCTTTAGTAACTATTTGTCTAATCTAGCATACTAGGCTTTGGGGGCTTGCTTAAGTCCATATAGAACTTTCTTCAACCTGCAAACCATATCTTCCTTGTCAGTTAGTTGAAATCCATCCAGCTGTTCAATGTATAATTATTCTAGTTCTCCATTCAGAAATGTCGACTTCACATCCATTTGATAGACTTTATAGTTCTTGTATGAAACATAAGCAAGAAACAATCTAA